>VNJM01002816.1:0-165637 GCA_008042475.1 Drosophila kanapiae | reverse complement strand
TAGCCAGTGGATTAGGGTGACTCCTTAGCCTGTCCAAGTAGCGTCTGCTGTGTTGATTGAGGAGGTCGCCCACAGGAACAAGGCGTAGATCATTTAGGATGGCCTGATTGGTCACGTACCAGGGAAGTCCGGATGCCCGTCGAGCAGCGCGTGCCTGCACTACCCTCAGTCTGTTTAGCTGGTGCTTGGAAATCTGCTATTCCTGTTATGTAAATATTAGTCATACAATTTTACTTATTGTCAAAAGACAGATTGTAAATAAAAATTAAATTGAAAAAAAAAAAAAAAAAAAAAAAAAAAAAATTTTCGATATATATGAGGCGCCACCAAGTCGTCGGAGCAGTTCCACAAACTAGTTGAGGGACATCAGATTCCCTGTAGTGTCGAGGAATTCACCCAGAGCTGGATGCAGCGGCTTCTAAGTCCCCAATGGCAAGGGTCGCTGGAGCACTGAGCTATTACACCCATAAGACGATCGACGACTTGATTGTGATTGATTAAGGGTTTCCCCCTTAATCCGTTTCCTATGGACTCAATATGGTTATATATTAATATATATTCAATTATATTTCGAATATTATTAAAAAATATCTATATTTTAATGTATATTTACTTTTTTTCTTAGATATTTTCGATATGATGTTGAATGCAATTCTTCATCTAGATATAGGCTATACTGTCAGCTAAAAAAAAAATACACTTCAGTAGGCTGAAGGGACGGAACCCCCTGTATCATCTTTTAGAGACATGGCCTACCACACATCCAAGATATTTCAGCTCCTGATGCTTAACCGCGCGTAATGCACCACCGTACGACTGATGTACATACATATGTACATACGTAGAAGCTACAGAATTGAGAATAGGCCGTAGAATGACATTTAATACTTTTAAAGATTTATTCAATTAAAGTGCAATATTTTCAGTGTAAACTAGTTGGTTTTCCAACAAAATCATCATTAAAAATTATTTAGCTAATGCTTTTGTATAGTATGTGGATAAATATTGTAGGAATATTGTAGATAATGTGTCGCGAGTCTGTCACTATAAAGTTTTAACTCATAAGCTAGCTGGTTTTCCTCGATAAAAAAGGTCAACTTAAACGGCCCAGGTGGGAATAACTTAACTACTGGAGATCCGTATCAATCTAAATAACCTGTAGTATGCGCATATATTGAATACCCACTGTACCAAGAGTACCTAAAGGGTACGAACTGTAAAACTTTGTTGCAGTGTTTACATATTTCAAGGTCCCGGTCATAAACCCTAAGTGGCCGAAATATAAACCGATCGCTTTGGCTTAGCCCGCGCACAGAGAGTGAGACATAATTGTCACGAACGGACAGCATGTGCATATCCCTCGCGCCTCCACTTCAGAGTGCATAGCCAATGTATATAAGTACATTGCTTTATACATAAGTATATAGGTACATAGCCGTCTCTCTGGACTTAGCCTTAATTAGACTTAAAGATGATTGTAAAAAGCAGATACTATTCTACTGTTGGAGCTGCACCATTGCTGCTCCAAAAGAACTAAATAAAAAGAACTTAACAAAAATACACATCATTGTAATTATCATTTTAATTATTATTTATATTACACTTCAAACCTCTTATCTAATAAACCTCTGGTCTACGGACTCTCTCCTTTCAAGGGCTATAGGAGGCAGGTCTTTTACCACACGATGAGTCTGATCTCGCCTCTGACATAGTTTTCATTGAACATTGATACTACTTAAGATGATTGGTATTCAGGATCAGGAACAACAGTGCCTAGTGCTGTTGTGCTTATAGGACAGTTTCAGAGGTGGCATCCACCTGAGCGTGCTCCTGGTGAGAACGGAAGCTAGGGTATCCTGTATATAAATTAGAGCCGCTCTGAGTTACACCCTTAACTCAGGGGCACCATAGTATATACTATTATTTTATCAATCTGGCTGTGCTCAGCCATCGAGCTCTGTCATTCGAGTGCCGCTTCCTGGTGCACCTTCTCATCAATCTCGACGGCCTCTTCTTGACAAAATCTTGATCTAGAATCCTGAGAGCCTGTTCCATAGTAGACTGAATACATAACTTTTTAATGTACTTGCAGTGGAAGCTGGAGAAACGTCCTCTGCAATCTCGGCACGTAAATGTAAAAATAATAATTAACCTGCCTTGAATAAGTTCAATCTTTATTAGATATTAATAAAAAAGTGTATAAAAAACGATGTGTTCTTATTTTTGATACAAATTCATTTAGTTTCCTCGTTAACGTCAATTTGTGCTCATAATTGAGAAGAGTTCTCGCTTCGCTTGGCTTCACTATTAGGTAATTTGGTATGTTAAAGTTATTATTTTGATAATTTAAGGCACCAATTATCACACTCAATCGCGAATGGATCAAGCTACAACGGAGTTATCTTGAAATAGCCCTCGCAGACCGTGCACTTCTCGACGAGGCCGGTATACGAGTTCGGGTTGAGGGACATATAGTACCGCTTCACAGCCATGAAGATTTCACCGGTTCGGTCCATCAACTCCTTGTGGGACATATGGCGGAATTTTTTCATCACAAGGTCCAAAATGCGGAATAGCACTGATTCGGTTGAAATGTAGAACTTCAGCACCGTGGTCAGCTCGTCCAGCATGGTGTTCATAAAGGTCCTTGTTAGCTTCATAATTGCGTCGAACACCTCTGGCTGCAGATTGTCGGCCATGCTACTGATCAGGTTCTCGAAGCTCTCAGCGTTGATCACGTGCTCGAAGATGATGCTTCCGTATTTCTCCAGAGCAAACAGCACGCCGCCAACCATCACAGAGCTGAGCTCGAGGGCGTACACTCCGGCTGCATAGGTGTTCGGCTCCGGACGCGGCTGGGCCGTCGGCAGGGGTCCAATTAGGCGGGAAACCTGTTGCAGGCCATCTAGCCGCAAATTCCCTGAGGCGGCATGACTGGCCGGGATCGGCTGAGTCACCTGGCCCAGTATATCTGGCCCCTGGTTGTGCTGCACACTCGCGCGCAAATCCGCAGCCGACGTCTGCACCTCGCCGTTAAGCACAAAGCCATTTCCATCGGGTGCGAATGCGTACCGCACGCCCTCCTGGTTCATGTTCTGATTGATCTTGTAGAGGTCATTGAACTGCTGCCGCGAGGGCACCTCGTTGACGTTGCGGATGATGTCCAGCTTGCCGCGAGTGTTGCCCCGCATCCGGACAGTTTCCTTGGAGGCCTTGTCAAAGGCGCGCCTGCAAGAACGAATATCGAAGATGACTCAGATTAGTATTCACTTCGAACACGAAGATATCTTGCCTCTGGCGATTGCTGAGCGTGTCCCGATAGCCCGCTATATTCCTGTTGGCCGTCTCGTTAATGATGGTCGAGGCCAGCTTGAAGTTGTAGACGCTGTGAGTGAACAGCACCAGCGAAGCGGACAACTGCAGCATGTCCATGGCGCTGATGTCGTCACCATCCTGCATTTTCTACGGGGCAATGGAACTGATTAAATGGCAGCTCGGTGGTAAATCCATCTGCCCAGGCTTACCAGTATCAAGTCCAGCACTCCGTTGGCCACTCCAGTGCCCGATATGACGATCGAGGAGATGTTCATTCCGTTCACCGTCAGTTGGGCAATCTGGAATAATATTTACAATTTTGGCAGGATGATAAACTTATACACTTAATACTTACTTAACACAATTAATGGCACATTGTGCAATATAATTTTTAATTATATTTCTTAAACATAATTTCTTAACATAACTCTGTAAAGTATAGTCGCTCCTAATGTAAACTTAACATAACTCTGTAAAGTACAGTCGCTCTCTTACTGTTCCCACTCTCTCGCGCTGTGCAATATAATTTCTAATGTAAACTTAACATAACTCTGTAAAGTGTAGTCGCTCTCTTACTGTTCCCACTCTCTCGCGCTCTCATCGCTCGTGGAGCAGCAAGGAATTATAGAGTATTTTTAGTTACTAACTGTTCTTCGTCTATTTAATTTTATATTTCATTCCCTTTGGCTTGTCCACCTTAAGTTGGGATAATCACTTACCGCTCCCACCTCCCGTCCGGCGTTCGTTGCCGCCGACACAGCTTGGGTGGCGCCTGCTGCTCCCACTCCAATGGCGCCTGCGATTACGCCCAGCCAATGGCCGCGGGCCTCACGGTCAGCCACGCTGATTGACTGCTCGTGCTGGCTGCGATCCACCAGCTTGGCGCCGGAGCGGGCCGTGGCGTACCCAGCACTGGCCAAACCCACGACTCCTGCGACAGCCATCACGGGAGCAGACACGGGCAGCGTGAGGAGGGCCGCTATTGGGACGCAGGCTGCGCCTAAGCCTCCCCATGTTGATCCTGTGTCCAGGTAGCCAAGCACCTTGCTGTTGGTGCTGCCTGCCGGCGTTATGTACTTGTCCAGACGCACCTGCTCTCTGACAATGCGGTAGATTCCTAGCTCAGGGGCTACCATAATGCCGGCGGGAAGCTCATTGGTGGCCACATATTGTGCCCAGTTCTGGTAGACGCGTCCGTTCTCATCGACGAATATGTTGCAGCAATCGGAGCTGTCGCTGCTGTTGCCACTGCTGCTGTCTGCAGAGAAAAGATATGAATAGTTTCGAATTCTTTCTTTGAGCTAACAAAATGCAATTCAAGTTGTGAAAAATTGCAATACAGAAAGCTCTTCTAAGCTTAGATAAGAAATTTTCCCTAAGCTCTTGAAGAGAAAGCTTGACAGAAAAATATGACTCACTAATGCAACGGCGGGCACGGAACACTGGATGGCACGAGAACTTCTTGCTGTCCTCCGCGCGATTCACGTCGTCCGTGTCGTTGACCACCATTACGTAGATGATGGCCGTTAGCGATTGCCCATTAGTGTATTTTCCTGCAGCGAAAAAAGTTCGTTATGTGGTTACGCAACCGTCTATCGACTATCCCGATCCTCGGCTTACGCTGCTCCCACACGGCATTGAAGATGGTCTCGCGCGCACTCTTATTGTCGGCGAGGATCTTTCGGTGCTTCTTCTCGTCCTCTAGCGAGCCTCCACTGGGCGGCTGGGGATCGCGGATTAGCTCCTTGAGCTTATTATCCAGTATTTCCGATTGCTCTTGGGACAGCCTGCAGATGAGGTCATCCGAAAATGGAATATAAGATGCCGAATAGCCAACTGCGCAGTACTCACAAATCCCAGATAATTTCTTCCGCATAGCCAAGGGATTCGGCGAAGTTTTGCTGCACCTCGCGGGTTGTGCGAGCGGTGCAGGCATTGTCAATAGCCTTTGCCATGTCAGATCTTCTTGAATTATTCCTTCCGTCGCCGCAGTTCGACTGCTAATGGTCAGTTTTGCCGGGAAAGCACCAATTTAACGGCGCACACTTCACACACTCCATCCGCGATCGCTGTAAAAATACCAAAACGCCTCATGAGTTGGTATTTTGGCAAGCATGTTTTCGCTTTTCCAAAACTTAGCCACTTATGTACTTGGATATTAAACTATTGACAAAACAGTGCTGCCAGACTGTCGTTAATAGTATTTTTATTCCTAAAATTTTTCTTATCTTAGGTACTTTTGTGTGCCTTTGGCTTCCTGGGTTAGCTGCATTCGTAGGAAATGCATTCGTAGAACACAAAGTTTAAGTAAAATTTAAATTCATTCAGAAAATTAAATGAACCCGTTGCTACCAGGGCTGCCACCTCTACCCAAACTAATATCGATAGCCGCGTTATCGAACCGGCTCCAGTTCCTACTCCGGCACGAGCAAAACAACCCTACGTGTCAGTCTCATGCGTCGGTGTAAATACAGAGTTTTTTAAATTCGCGGCGTACAACTTGTGCATTTTCGCAGCAGCAACAGTCTCCCACCCACCTCAACGCCCGCTTAGCCAGCGTCGCGCCGCCAATTGATCGGGAACCCGCGGAAGGCGTTTAAAACTCAACCTCCAGTCTCCGCCAGCAAGCCCCGTAGCATCAGCTGGAGCTGCCGGAGGAAAAGTGCAAGGAAAAGGCAGGCCAGACGAGGCGTATATATATATAGATATAGATAGGAGGAGGGCATATCGGCGATGGCGGGTCAAAAGTTTCAGTACGACGAGAGCGGCGGAACGTTCTACTACTTTGTGTTATCGTTCTTGGCGCTTATATTGATACCCACAACGATTTACTATTGGCCACGTAAAAAGAAAGAAGGTTAGTGCCGCTGCCCAGCCGATTTTAATCGCTCGCTCGCTCTCTCTTCCTCCTGCTCTTCCACCTGCAGTTGGGCTCGCGGGTGTGTGCGTAGCGTACATGTGTTCGCAGCTCTCTCTCTCATTTCCTTACTGCAAATGGACACGTTCTAATAAGTTATTCTAACAACGTCAGCTCAGCTCTGTGTCTTCTGCGTATTGGTGAAAGCTGTGATTACCGCAAAACACGAATTGAGCGAAGCTCTCTTCTTCCCAATTGGGACTACAGTCACTCTGGGCGCGTTCATGCGGTGCCAAGTCGCGATGTCTTGATTAGGTCGCAGTGATCGGTGCATTATCTCTTGATTTTCTGATCCTCGTAACATCTTAAAGTTAAAATAAAAGGAACGGATCTTGATGTGATTTTTCAAAATGCAGCTATTCCATTCACTTAACGGTGAAGGGTAAAAATGTTGACTTAAAAAATTAATTTTCATTTTTCTAAATAATATATTTTAGCTTTGTAAGTTCTACTTTTTTCTTTACTTCTTCATTTGAGACTCCTATTTATCAAATATGTGGTTGGTCTCCAAGCTTAACATTCGGTGCCCAGCCCTGACATTTTTGCATTTAAAAAAACTAAATAAGAATCCACTCAGATTTACTCAATCCCATAATCTCTCATATTATAACAATTAAATTAAGCCCCCAATATTAATCATGGGTCTTTCTTCTTGGTTCCCATTCACCGCAGATCCCGGCAAGCTAAAGGATGAATGCCAATGCTCCGACTGTCTGAAGAAGAAGGCCATCCTGGCCAATGCCGAGCCTTACAGGGCACTCAAGTCATGGGGCATCAAGCTGACCATTGTGCTGGGCTGGGCCCTGCTGCTCTTCCTCACCTACCGCGTCTCGCAGTTCGACTACGAGATGGCCAGCTTCGATCCCTTCGAGATATTGGGCGTGCCGCCAACCTCATCGCAGGCGGAGATCAAGAAGGCCTACTATCGGCTGTCCAAGGTCCTGCATCCGGACAAGGAGACGGGTGACGAGAAATCGTTCATGATGCTGAGCAAGGCCTACCAGGCGCTGACAGATGATGTGGCCAAGGAGAACTACGAAAAGTATGGCAATCCGGACGGGCCGGGAGCCATGTCCTTCGGCATCGCCCTGCCCTCGTGGATCGTCGAGAAGGAGAACAGCGTTTGGGTGCTGGGCCTCTACGGTCTGGTCTTCATGGTGGCCATGCCGTCGGCCGTGGGCGTGTGGTGGTACCGCTCCATTCGCTTCAGCGGCGACAAGGTGCTGCTCGACACCACGCAGATGTACTTCTACTTCATCCACAAGACGCCGCACATGCTGCTCAAGCGGGCGCTGATGGTGCTGGCGGCCAGCTTGGAGTTCGACAAGCGCCACAATTCGCAAGTGCAGGAGCGCCAGTCGGATAACGACGAGGTGCCAGCGGTGAGTACACAGGCTAATAGCCTCATCTCCAAGCAAATACAAAACTAATTCAAATTACTCCCTTGGCTATGATCAGCTCATCCGGCAGCTACCGAACCTAAACGAGAAGTGCAAGGAGCACCCGCTGTGCCGGATGTACTCCATCAAGGCTCGCGCCATCCTGCACGCCCATCTGGGTCGCATGCCCCTCAATCCAGATACCCTGGAGCGTGACCGGCAGTTTGTGGTGAAGAAGTGCCCGTATCTGGTCCAGGAGATGGTCTCCTGCGTCCACCAGCTGGTAATGATGGCCTACGCCAGGCGTGTGCCTCGCCTGCCCAGCATCGAGACAATTGAGAACTGCATGAAGATGTCGCCGATGATCATCCAGGGCCTGTGGGAGTTCAAGTCGCCGCTGCTGCAGCTGCCCCACCTCACCGAGGACCACCTGTACTTCATGAACAAGAAGCGGCACGTGAAGAACCTGCAACAGTTCGCCCAGCTGAAGGCAGAGGAGAGCCGCCTGCTGCTGAAGAATCTCTCGGCCTTTGAGTACGAGAACACGATGAAGGTGCTGGGCAAGATGCCGCTCATTGACTTCTCCATCCGCTGCGAGGTGATCGACGATGAGAACACCAATGTGGTTACTGCCGGCGCCATTGTCACGGTCACCGTTACGCTGGAGCGCAAGGATATGAGGTCGCTGTTCGGGGACACCAAGGCGCCCGAGAAGCAGGGCATCAACGATGAGGCCAATGAGGAGGCTGCTGCCGCGGATGATGACGAAGCTGCCGCCGCTGTGCCGGCAAAGAAGGCATCCGCCTGGGCGAAGCCCCGCAAGGGAGGCAAGGGCAAGGGGGGCAAGAAGCCCGCTCAGAACCAGAAGAACAACCAGAAGAAGGCTCCGCCCAAAGCGTCTTCAACGGCGACATCCAATGCCACCGCTTCCGAGGATCAAACAGGCAACTCCGATGCTGAATCCGAGTTGGGCAATGGGGATGGCAGCGATGTGGAGTCAATGGCCGGCGGCAGTGGCAGCGAAGATGACGAGAAGGGCAACAAGAACCATTCGTCGTTGGACGACGACGATGACGAGGAGTGGGAGAGGCTGCAGGCGAAGCTGAACAAGAGGGAGCGGCTCGAGGGCAAGTCCCGGCTATCGCACACCGTCCACTGCCCCTACTTCCCCGAGGAGAAGCAGGAGTACTGGTGGACCTACATCTGCGACCGCAAGTCGCGTACCCTGCTCACGGCTCCCTATCACGTGACCAATCTGGTCGAGAAGGAGGAGATCCAGCTCAAGTTCACCGCGCCACGCTGGCCCGGCGTCTACACGTTCACCGTGTGCCTGAGATCGGGTGAGTTGCTCAGAGGGATTTTGAGATCTAAAACCCTGATCTGGATATATCCCTTAAATCCGTTAAACTCTAAACACAACTTAACACGGCTCCAAAGCGATAGGCCTACCAACCTTTAGCATCACAAACGATGCAGATTCTATCAAATCCAAACTCCTACGAAGCCATACTCATCTGCTTAAAAACTCCAGGCAAACATGCCATCTGTACTGACTCTCTATCATCCTAAACTGCCAACAGCAACTCCTCCTGTGTTAGAAACCTAATAACCAAGCACTTACCAAACGTAGTTCTTATCTGTATCTCTAGTCTGCATCTCTAGGGCATTATAGGAAACAAGAACGAATCTTAGCAAACCTAAAAGTAGACTTACAAAAAAAAAAACAAACAGCAAGGTTGTGTATTAAAAACGTCCTTAATTTGCACCCAATCCCCACAAACCTATACTCTCCTGCAGGAGACTCCAAATTATCTTAAATAGGCTTAGGTTAGGCCACACAAACCTAATCAACGCAGCATATGCCCTATGTGCAACAATGCTATTATAAACATGCGCCTGCCCCTACAAAGACTCTCAGACTACAAAGACTAACCCCTACACTCAGCAAAAAACAACTTAGAAGTTATACTTAAATTCCTCAAAATTTGCAAACATTAGACATAAAATCTAAGAAATCAAAACAAACCAAACTTAACGTTAATCAAAACTTAAAAGAAATAAAAAGCGTAATTCATTTTCATTTAGATCCAATAACTTTTTATTTAAGCTATGGATTTCTTTTAAGTATAGATTACCTTTAGATTAGATCAAAATAAAGGTAGATGAACAGTGAAATTAGGCAATTATGTTTTGTTGTCGTTCGTTGGACGTGTACACTCAGTACACTCAAGTGGCCCTTGCGACACCAAGCACGTGCTTGTTAGGGTTAGGTGTTAGTAGGCGCGATAGGAAAAAGTATAGGTAAAGTTTGCGAGGAAATTAACTATTGGCGTGCTGCCTGAATGTTTGGTTGCATACGTACTAAGTTAGTTAAGATTAAAGTTTTAAGTTTAGGCAGGCTGTCTACGTTTAAGGTTATTTATTTATTTATATATTTGTACCAATTTATATGTACCCATCCTAACACAAATCGCCTGAGTAGCCACACCAAACTTAATCCTAAGAAAAACTTTCAAGATATTAGGTATTCTTAGAAATGTAGCCTCGCGAGTCTGCAAGATTTCCTGCCCGAGCTCTGCTCACACAACTGCTAGTCAAACGTGTCAATGAATGCGTGCTTGCACCACTGACTTAAGTAGGCAACCCTAACACTATATTTCCACAGACGAGCTGAAGGCCATAGAAGCTATAGCCCAAACTCGATTATTAGCATTAAGTTTTAGCTATAAGATAGCATTATATAAAAATAAATAAATATCCAATGATCTCTGCTTACAGATTCGTATCTGGGCATGGACCAGCAGCAGGAGCTGAAGCTGGACGTGCAGAAGGCGCCCGCACCACCGACAGACCATCCCCAGTGGGACCTGAGCGAATCGGAGCCGGAGCACAATGACCAGCAGGAGAACCTGAGCGACTACACCACAGACACGTCCGACGAGGAGGGCAGCGACTAGATAGATAGGCTAGGCAGAGACAGGCGGAAGGATGGAAGTACCCACGCCCCCAATCAGCATCAATCCTCCCTCCTTCCCTCCATTTTGTCTGGGACGGAGGCAGCCTCTTTGTTTTCCTTTTTTTTTAGTAAATGAGTTTTGCGTGGCGAAGGAGGCGACCCAGCCCGACCGGATCCTTCTTCGCATTTTTACTAGTTTTGTAATGGAAACGACGATCCCGAACTAGAGCGTAAAGAATAACTATAAACAACTTCATTTTACCGTGTACTGTACTAATTATAATTATAACGTACTGTATATTTAATTATTTGGATACAAGAACTAAAAGTGAGACACGTAAATACAAAAAGTCTATTGATATTAATTCATTTTCTGTGTGGTAAATAACTGCGACATTTTCCATTCGGGCCTGTGTTGCTGTTTTTAATTTATTGAATTTCTATTGAACTGAAATGCGAATTTTAAATCGAATTAATCCATTTTTGCTGATTTATCATGTACTTTAGCTATTTAAATGATCAATTACATATGTTTCATTTAATTCTTTTACAAAAATATACCCTTTTTATAACATATTTATTTTACAAAACAAAAATTTATCAATTTATTTTGTTTACTTTCAAGTTTAAAAATTTTTAAAAACGTGTTTGGATTTATTAAAAGTTCTTTGCAAAGGCAATAGCTAGATTACCTAATCGCTTATTATTTTGGAGTTCATAAACATTAAATGAATGCAAATCTGAAAGCAGCAACCAGACCAAATAGAAACTTCGAAAATCAGAAAATTACAATTTTTAAAATCACTGCGCAGCCGCGGCTCGCTCGCTGTCCAATAAGAGTTCCGATTGGGAGTCTGCTGTCGTGGTAGCCAGCCTCTCGCCGCCAGAGGTCGCTGCTGCTGATGTTAGCGTCGCTGTTAACTTCTTTTTGTTGTTGTTGTTGTTGCGCAGAAATTATGCAGAGAAAAAAAATGAAATATTGAAATATAAAGACTTACACTTGCGGGGCTCATTTACCCGTCACCAGATTCGTTATTAGTTTAGGTTTCATTTGTTTCTATTTACAGAACATTTCGGTATTATTTGGCTAAATGTGCAGTTTTTTTATGTGTGCATGTGTCTGAGATGCGGATGTCAGAGTGTGCGTGTGTGTGATAGTCGTTGGTTTTTCGTTCTTCATTTTCCGTCGGCATGTGGTTATTCTTCCTCCTCCTCACTTTCTTCCGATGAGGAAGACTCCTCCTTGCCGTCTTCAGGTTTACTACTTTCTTCCTTTTTGTCCGTTTCTTCCGCTTGTGTTTCTTCGGGCGTCTCTGATTTCTCCTCCGCGGGTTTTTCAGCTTCTACTTTTTTATCTTCTGATTCTTCTTCTTTGTCCTCATCGCCCTTAGCACTTTCTTCTTCCTTTTCAGCTTCCTTGGTTTCTTCCGCTGCTTCTTTCTCCGTCTCATTATCAGCCTCCTCCTCCGCTTCCTTATCATCATTCTCAGCTTTTTCTGTTTTCTTAGCTTCTTCACCCTCTTCGGAACTTTCTACTTCTTTTTCAGATTCCGCGCCATCTTTTTCTTCCTCTTTCTCCGTTTCCTTGGTTTCTTCCGCGCCTTCTTTTTCCTCCTCTTTTTCCGCTTCCTTGACTTCCTCCTCAGCATCTTTCTCCGCCTTTTCAGCTTTCTTAGTTTCTTCCTCCTCTTGTTCCTCATCGTCACTAGACTCTTCTTCATCTTCCTTATCCTCAGTCTGCTTTTCAGCAGACTCTTCTGCGTTTTCAGCGCTTTCTTTGGTCTCAGCATTAGATTTTTCTTCAGTTTCTTCTTTGTCTTCATCTCCAGTTTCTTTGGTAGTTTCTTCTTCAGATTTTTCAGTGGTATCATCGTTTTTGGTATCATCCTTTTTGGATTTTTCTGTTTTACCACAAATATAAGTTAGTGTCTAGAGGTAAGTACTCACGCCACAATGTAAAAGAAAGGAATTCCCACATCCTTATATTATACTCTTCTTGCTTTTTGAAATCTATTTATAGTTGCTAATTAATCTTTCTGTCAACTTCAGGTCTAGTCGGCATGTTTTCATATAGTACCTCGTAGAAATAAGTACATTTAGCTAACATAAATTAAGTTAATTTTATTAAGAAACCAAAAGAAGAGATTGGATATCTTTTATGTGTCCTCAGAAATTCTCAAGTATGAATTCTTTGAAAAGCTCGTCCCTAAAGTTGCGTCTGTTAGCTTAGTTAGCTGATAAGTCTGGGATGACTTCGAAAGCGATGTGCGAACAACCCGCAATACTAACGATATGTTTGTGATCTGGCAGACACATAGTAGATTTAGTAGACAGATCTATAGGTAGATATTATATGTGTACACATATGAAACCAAGCGGACTAGACCTGGCAGTTTGCAAAAAGATTTAAACAAAAATGTTGATAGCAAAAGTACCATATTTTCTCTGTAGGGGTTCTTTGGTTTACATTACTATGAGTGGATAACCGAACGCTTAAGGACTTTCTCCAGTCTTTACCTGTCGCCTCCTCTTTCTTTTCCTTATCCTCGGATTCATCATCTGCGGCGGTTTCAGTCTTTATGAGGATTGTGATTGGATTGTGGTTCGTGCGAATGTGGGTTGGTTTGTTTGGGGAAGGAAGTGGAAAATGTATATACAAGATCAGATCAGTGGGATCTATACCTAAGCTGGGCTTCTACAGTGCAAGATCATGCTCTCGTTAGCTAATAAAAGCTTTAAAACTCTAGGGTTAAGTTTGGTCCATGCTAGAAGGGGCAATCTATTACCTTTTCCTCCGAACTTTCTTCTTTATCTTTGTCAGCGTCTTCAGCGGAGCCCTCTGTTTTCTCCTTGTCCTCGCCATCTTCGTCCGTTTTCTTTGGAGAATCACGCACTCATTAGTATAATTACAGAAGAATTGAAAAGCTTAGTTCACCGTAAACAATGCTCAGATAAAAAAAGATTGGGCGAAGAAAGATTCCTTTTTTTTAACTAATTTTTCAGATTTTGTTTTAGATTATTACTGTCTCTATGATTATGCAGAGAGTGGTGTGAAAATTCATGAAATTACAATGCTTTTCAAGATATCGGTGATCTTAGTATTATCTCGAAAGCATTTTTATCAAAACCCCATTCTTTTTGCATTTTTTTAGCATCTCTATAGCTGTAGTGTTATGTATTGTTTGTTAAGAGTTAAGTGTGTTAGAGTGTTAGAAAAACAAGCTTGCAGTAGGTTATGTTTTTTTTTAGTTAATACAAATATATTTCGTTTTATTACATGGGCAGCGCTTTTTTATGTTTTAGCATTAACATAACGGCAGCTGCACAAAAAGTTTCAGCTCTCTACGCTCTCATTTAAGTCGATTCAACTTAGGCTTAGGTGCTGGCGTGAATTCCGAGTCCGTACAGTTCTTGTGTATAAATGGTACATACAAAGGTGTGTGTAGGATGTAAGTTAATGATTATAAATATTTTTGATTAAAATTGTCATTTCCTCTCACTTAAATACGCTCGTAAACTTAGCTTAAGAACCGCAGACGTCGTGGTGTGAATTTGTTTCCTAAATAAAACACAATGATATACGCGTGTACCTGTTTTCGGTTTCTAATCTGATGCCAAATTTCGGTTAGTCGGAAGATCAAATACACACTTATTTAAGTCAAGCTGGAGCCGAGTTTTAGAAAAAAAAAGGTAAATTGCACTTTTACTTTTTCTTATAATGGAAACTGGATATATAAAAGAATTTAAAATCGCTTTAAAACCTACGAAAGCTCAGTTCGATCATTTCCATTTCCACCGAATTTTGGCGGGAATAGAAAACGGAAACAGGGGTTAAAAATATAGACATAGAGAGTTGGTAGTGTCTGTGCTGTTAGGTAACATTACGGGTTATTGCTCATGTTAACTTTACGGCTTTAGTTTCAAGAAGTGGCTGTTAATTCTATTGCTGATGCTGCTTGTTTTTTGTTGAAGATGCTGCTGTTGTTCGATGCGTCGTAACAGTTAACGGAAAATACAGGAAAATTGCTCAAGCTCAAACCTCGGCCTTCTCCGCCGCCTCTCCGTTCTCTTCGCCCTCGGCCACCTTCTCCGCTTCAGCCTCCTCCTTCTTGGCCTCGCCATTCTCCTGCTTCAGTTCAATCTGGGCGGTACTCACCGCCGTGGTATCGGCGGGAGCCAGCTTGAGGAACACCTCCAGGGTGTCGATCTCGTTGGCCATGTCGAAGGCGTCATAGTCGCCGCAATACTCCTCGTCGTTAAATAGCTGCGGCGGCAGGGGATGGCGGGGCTCCGGATCGCTCACGGTGCCACCGCTGCTGGTCGATTTGTTTTGCATCAGCTCCTTTTCGGACTCCTTGCCGGGCTCCGTGATGTCCACGGTGTCGTACTGGATGTTCTTGCTGTCCAGAATCATCAGCACGCGCTGCTGTCGCTTCTTCACCTGCAAACAAAAAGGGTTCCGATGTTAATAAGTACTATAAATAGTTAAAACCCTTTGAAGATCGAGAAATTCCTAATTCTCGAGCCCCTCTGCTCTAGGTGACAATACCATTATCTCTCGACAACTGTAATTTATCTAAACGATAAAGAAACGAAAGCATTATTTTGTAGAGACGAAAAAGCCTAAGACGTATACGTAATTTATAGGCAGGGCCTCTAACTGTCCGAGAAGTGTTTACAGTGAGAAACCGGACCTAATTGTACAAGTAATACATAGGTAGTTTTTAATTGAGAGTATATCTTAAACAGGGCATTCAGAAAAAGTATTTAGATAATAAATAACAAAAATTGACTAATGTCTCTTATTTGTTTCCATAAAGTATATCTATGTATTTCCTTAATATTTTTAGTTAATAAATAAAATAAGAATGGTCTTTTGTAAGTTTATCCTCAAGTTAACATTTTAAACTAACTATTTTTTTTTCTATTCTATTCTTCCAGTGTAACTCTGTTTTTAACAATCCTGTTATTTACAGCGATGACTTATCGGTAATGAAATGTTGCCGGCAAGCCCAAAACACATACAAGCAGAGCCGCAATAAAATCACACCCACACATGCAAACATACAAGCCAAGATAACGGGGGAGAATGATAAAGCAACCTAATTGGAATGGTTTGTTGCACTCGCGGGTAATTAGTTTGCTGATAAAGAATTGTAGCTTCCCTTGATTTCAGGCATACTCTTTTTTTTGTAGAAGTAGACGCTACCCAACAACAAAAGCAGCAGCCACACATAAACAGAGCAGACAAAAGCTTTGTTGTTGCTTTCGCTATTGTGACCCGTACAATGACCGTTATGTTATTGTTCTTATTGGCGACATTGCGAATCGAACAAAAGAAGCGAGGCGAAAGAGAATGCTGGAAAACAGAGAGAGGTGAATCACTCCTTTAACTAACGCACACTCGCACGCAAAGAGAGTGCCCACGCATCAAGCCATGCGATTGCGATCTATGGATTCTCTCTCTTCCTCGAATAAGCTTTATATGGGCAATGAAAAATATGTTTGTGCTGCTTCTTGCCACCACCAACACGCACACAAACAAACAATGCCCACTTGCTGTTGCGGCTCTGTTTTTTTTTCTTTCTGTTTTTATTCGACTGTACATACAAACATATATGCCATCATCTCACGCATACTCATAGTCGCACACGTACAAGCGCAGCGGAAGAAATAGAATTTGCAATGCATTCGTCACCATTCTTTCGCCCCTTCGCCGATTTGATTCCCCATTGTCTATGTTTTCTGGTGACAGGGCCAAACATTCCATTAAAATGACAAAATCTCCGTTTTATGCTAGAGACCACGCCACGCCCACAAACTCACCTCTTTGTTGCCGGACATGCCGCTGACATAAACTTTGAGAACCATTTTCGCAGTTAATTGATTGCTCCAAGCACTATATTCGCGAAATTAAATTTGATGCTCTCTACTTTTACGGCGATTAAAAATATTTTTAGATATTTTCCTTCTTTCTTCCGTCGCTCTTGGCCCCTACGTAATATTAGCACTGTATCGAAGGCACACGCACTGGGCAAGGTCGCTGCGGTTGGGATGATATAAAAACTGCAAAGACGCGGATAAATGTGCCGTGGTGTCGGTTAAAAAGTGCAAGAATATCTAATATTTATTAAGTGTCGAGATAGCAATAAGAAGAATGCAGTGTGACCACCAGATTTTCCGTTCATAGAGGCAAGACTCGATAAAATAGCCAGAAAAGGGAGCGGATTGCCGACTACTGGTAACACTTTTGGAGTTGCCGTACTATTCGAGGAAAACTGCCGGTTTTAGGCGTTTCCTCGATGCCCCCGCTATTTTCCGCTTATCACAACCTCTAATTCAGGTGCGCAACTCTCTGGTACATGCCCGGCACTGTTTAGTTTAGTTAAAGTTAAAATATTTAAACATCCCTCGAGATTTTAGGAGTTGCCAAGCTGTACGAAATGAGTCTTAAGACCATGTGCATGTTATCGATATTGAAGTCACCATACGATATTATACATAGTGCCATTTTCTTTTCACTAACAATATCGATGAATACATCGATGTTGAAAGATAGTGTCGATATTAATGACATCGATGTTTTCGCAGCTCCATCACGCACGCATCGTCGTCCATTTTTCCCAAGAATCCCAAAGCGAGACGAAAATTTGTAAAATAAACAGCAGAATCACCTACAGACAGTGCATTTCAGTGGCCTTTGAAATACTGCTCAAAACGACAAGCAAGCAATACTACTATTTAATAATATAAGATTAAACTGTAGAGTTCAATAAAGTTGGGACCCTAATGTGCGTGCGTATGTGCCAGCGGAGTAGTGGCACAATAAAAAAGTAAATAAAGCGCGTGTGAAGTGGTGCAGAAAGCAAACAGCAAGATATAGCGGAAATAGCCATCGCAGCGCCCCAAAAGCCAATTAACGTAAGTGCAATGGTGTGAAAAGCGCCCAGCTTTTCAGGGAGCTGGGCTGATAATGATATGCGTTTCGACCATTTTTAAAATTTCACGAAATCAACATTCCAACTCACAACTGTGTGCGTGTGTGTGTGCGAGAGCGAGACGACCAGTGTGATCGCATTAGCTTGCTGCTGCTGCTGTCATTTCGGTTTCTTAAACTAATCTCTGGCATTGTATTTGTCACGTAAAACCCCAAAACGTATTAAATATTGTTAATAAAAAAGGTTCAAATTGCTTCCAAAGAGCTCACCTGTACATATACACACACTCACACGTGTTGCGGACTGATTTCGGTCAATCGAACTCTCGAGTGTGCTCTCATATATGGGAGTGACTGTGTGTGTGTGAAAAACAGCTGGTACAGCTGCCGCTGCAACCAAGAAGCAGCAGAAAGCAGAGTGGGGCAAGAGAATGAGTGGCGAAGAACACGCACATTATCCTGCGTAGTTTCCACGGTGGTTGTTCCTGTTCTGGCATTGGATTACAGTTTACACTCTTCTTTCTCTTCCACCACACACCACTGCGCCCTTGTCTGCATTGCTATGCATTTGCCTTTGTCGTGGTGGTTTTTATTGTCCGCCGTCCTTTAATTACGCTGCGCCACATACATCGTTTCTTCGGTTCTTCGTTCCTTTCTCCTTCTTCAGGGAGTCCGGGAATCGGAATCGCCCTTTTCCTGCGGCAACAGCGGCACAGCTGCTTGCAGGACAGCGGTGCAGGTCGGTTTCTTGGCCGGAAAAAGGCTGACAGTAAAAAAAGCTAGGGTCAAAAAAAGTAGCTAAATCCATTAGCATGATTTATGGCCACTGAGCCAAGTACAGTAGGGCCCTGTGTTCATGGAAAGCATACATTAAGGGAGGGAGAAATGGATATAAATAAAAAAAGTGTGAAAATATTAAATAGATATTTCTAAAATTAATTTTTCCATCACGAGTACATATTTCTGGTGCGTAATTAAATTTAGTTCCTATTTTTTGCAATCTTGGCGAATGTGAAAATCGGAACACACCTGTTAATTTTGTTCGCTTCTCTTTTCTCTATCTTGGTTGTCAGCGTCATTACCGCCATTATAGTTAAGCGAACTTGGCATCTAAAAGCACACATTTTATTGGGGCTTTAATTTTATAAATTGTTTTCTTAGAAAAGCCACCGCTTGGCAATATTAATCTCCTCCTAATGGCCTTTTTTGTTGTATGTTTAGCGTTGATTTATTCTGTTATATTCTCTGTATTTTGTGCAAACTTTAAATAACTTATAAGCAGCGATACTTTCAAATAGTTTTATAATTTTAAGAATAGATAAATTATAATCTTTATAAGTGACTAATTACCTATTTTAGGAATGCGGTATCTTCTAGGATCTATTCACTGTATTTTTAGCATTGAAGCATCTAGTTATCTCTCGCCCGTTTGGATTTATTTCAAAACCATGGCCCAGAGGCGATAAGATAAAGAAAAACGTATTTTGACAGCTAAATTTAGCTAGAAATGGTGGTTAAATGGCCAACACTGCCAGCAGTCCATAAATCGCTGCACCATTTTCTTTTATTTTATTTTCTTGCCTACCTGTGCGTGCGTGTGCGTATGTCTGTGTGTGTGTGGCAAGTGAATCCTGTTTTTCCTTGAAACCAGTTTCAGGTCTTTCATCTCCCAGCAAGGTGTTCACTCCACCTCCGCTTTACTCATTCATTGTTTGCTTCCCCGTTACAGGCGACACCTCATCTTGCAGAACATCCCGAATCCGACATCGAATTCGAGGCAACAATCAGCAATTTAGCATTATCGATCTAGACATTAATCTACTAGCACCGCTTCGCGGAGAACCACAATCATAGCGATGGCCTGTGCAACTCTGAAACGCGCCCTCGACTGGGAGTCAATGAACCAGCGCCCACCCAAGCGCCGCCGTTGCAATCCGTTCGGCCAGGCCGGGAGCAGTGCCAGTCCCGCGTCACCATCGCGCGACCGCGATGGCCCGAGCACCTCAGCCGGGCTGCCGCACACCCCGAGCAACCGATTCGCCAAGGATACCACCGAGCCGAGTCCGTTCAGCGAGGCCTCGCTGGCCAAGATGTCACCAGGTGGGATAGCCAGATAATACAGCCACTTAGACATTAATAATAATTGCAATGTTTGCAGACAAAATGGCCGAGAACTTGTGCAACGAGATCAAGAGACTGCACAAGCGCAAACAGCTGCCGATAACTGCGGCCGCCTTGGAACGCATGCAGGACTCTGAGTCCAGTGGATCCGAGATGGGACCGGAGAGCCCGCGCCGCCCGGACAGTCCGCCGAACGTGATGCGTCACGGCGAGAAGGCGCTGTTCACGTTCAAGCAGGTGCAATTGATCTGCGAGAGCATGATCAAGGAGCGCGAGAATCAGCTGCGGGAGCGCTACGAGTCCGTGCTGACCACCAAGCTGGCCGAGCAGTACGATGCCTTTGTCAAGTTCACATTTGATCAGATACAGCGTCGCTACGAGGCAGCGCCTAGCTGTGAGTTCCCTCCCATGAAAGTGCACCAAAATCCTTGCTAATTATTTAATTTGTTCTTTTTTCAGACCTATCGTAAGGCTGTGTGAGAGGAGCTCTCGAGCCTCACAAACCAGAAATTAATAATTGCACTACGATCTTATGTGACGGTAGATCTACCGCGACAGCAACAACAGCCCTCATTTAAACTAAAAACAACAAAAACAAACAAATAAGGAAACTAAAAAAACAAAAGAAAACAAAAAACTACAAAAAAAAACTACAGCATACGACATTGTGTTTAATATATATTTTGAAATACATACAAAGGAAGCAGTTATAGTTTACGCATAGAATTACATACATTATATATTGTATCGGTTAGCAGCAGCGAAAAGGATGAATTATGAGCCCGCAAGCAGCAGCAGCAGCAAACAAAAGAAACAGAGGAGGGAAACCAACCAATATCTTGTTAAATTTATGTTTTTCACATAACGAAAATTCTAAATAAAAATGACAAATATCTTATATGAAGGAACTACATATATGCACACAGATACATATATATAATTATAGTGCGATGAAGGTGCATCCGTAGCGAGAACGATTCAATGAAACCTCAAACGTTAGCTTCGTACATAACACAAAAGCCGAATTGGTAACAATATGTTAGGTACATGTAGCAAATAAGGCGTCACACTACATACAAATATTGTTTTTTGAAATAGTAATTTATGAGCGGAAGGAAGGAATAAACACACAAAGAAAACTCACTACTCATCAAGTACATACTTTTCATAGTTTATTTTTGAATCATAAATTAGTTGTACTGAGGCGAGGAAACGATGATCGCTTGACATTGTCTATTTTCTCGATTATATCGTTTGTTAATTGTTTCTTCCTTTGATGTGAATTATTGCAAAGTAATGTAAACACACCCCAAACAATTTGCTTTACAACATACGAAAAAAAAAAACTAAAAAACACAAAAAAAGATCGTTATTCTTTAAGTCAAATTGAACGCTTTCACATATACATATTATATACGCTTGGATACAGAAGAGAGACGACGGTCATGTTCATTACAAATATTTTTTTCACACCTTGAAGAATATATACAAGTATATGATGATGACATATAAATGATATATATATATATATATATATATATAAATATATATATTTTTCAAATTACCGCAATCATACATACTTTATATTAGTAATTTAAACTTAAAATTAGTAAAGAAATGCCATTTTTATATTAAAAAAAGAAAGAAAAACAAACAAAAATAAAATGATGAATTGTAGAAGCCGCCGACGCTGGTCTTTTCATTTCTAAACGCTTTCGATTCCGTTTGTAAAATAGCTTTTAAGTCCTCCATCATCCACATAAACATTGCAATTGGGATTCCTCTCGTTCGTTTAATTATTTCGAAGTTCCACTTTAAGGAAAGGTTAATGTACATATGACGTAGGGGCTCTCCATATACTACGTAATAATATTTTTGATGATTTTTGACCAACTGCCACTTTTATAATCTCTCCTATATCATAATACAGAAACAATAATTGTTTTTACACATATTTTTATATAAAATTGTGATAAACCACACCACTCCTCCGATAATTATAACATAATCATTAAGCTCCCTTCCCCTAGGGATAACGTAATATATAGAGAGCCCCTAAGCTGTTGGATATCTTAGAACGAGTTTTACCAATGCTGGGCATTGCTTAGCCAACGAAAAATATAAAGAATAAGATGCGTAATGTGATACAATTTGTATTGCACTCTTGAAATGCAGTTAAAATGCCATAGAGGAAGAAAACGCTCAACAGCCAGTACGATCTGGCTCCTGGCTCTAGGATAGCCAGGACATACTAGATCTGCCTGCCTGTATACGCTGCAAGCACATTCTATTTTCTTATATTGACGCTCTCAAATTTGTGAAAGCATTAAAATTGACTTGCATATAGCAAACGAAAAATACTAAAAGAAAAAATTAAATGCAAAGGAAAAATCCAAGACCAAAGCCAAACCATCGATAGTGCAGATAGTATAATCGCTATTTTTACAGCAATAATTCAAATTTGAGCGTTACGCATCTTATTCTTCATATGGTCTTAATTGCAGCTGGGGTTTTTGCGTTTGATTTTCATGAATTTATCATAACAAACTAGTAAACTTGGATGCAATAGCGATTAAAAACTAATCGTTGGAAGACCTTTAACTCAAAGCCTTGATAATTTACAATTACGAAACATGGAACAAGATTAGTTGCATTTCAATATATGCATATACTTTTAACTGTGGCTTTTCCCACACACCACAGGCTCTAAAAATATTCATTTTGATTTATTGATTTTTGTGCGTTCAACAAAACTTCACGAACTTATCACTAATTAACTAAAAATACAGTTGTTTCACATGCTTACAATTACATAATAATAATGCATTAGAAGTCTTCTTCAATTAATAAATACATTTAGTTCAAAACTTAATTGAACGGAATGAGGAGGGTTTCAGAAACATCTTCATCATCATCATCGTTTACCAGCCGATGTGGAGCATCTCCCGGTGGAGAGAACTTAGGTAGAGGCTAGAAGGGAGGGAATGACCCGGAAGGCACTAAGAATGGTAGAATGCATGCAGTAATACATTGGAGGAGCAGGATTAGGATCAAGAGGACGACGTGCTGTAACAGGGGAGTACGGGAAATTTCGAAATAAAAATATCAGTCGGTGTTGTGGTTGATTTCAGCATGTTGTTGCTTATCGAAGAACGGCATCGCATAAACGGTTGTGGAAGAGCTAATGGCTGTGGAAATCAGAGCACCTTCTTCTCCTTCAGCGGTGTACCCTTGGCGAGCGTCTGCGCAGTAGCTGCGATCGTCGTCCTGGAGAATGGATCCACGCTTACGTCCCTGAAGGTCTTCCTTTGCGTCTGCAAGCTCTTTGGCGACGCAGGCGCTGGCGGTGAACTTGTACCTGGAGAGGCGGTGGCCACAGCAGGTACTGACGGGTGCGGACTGAAGAAGCCGGTTGCATTGTGCACACACTGATCGGAGTCCGAGCCAAAGATCTCAATCGACGACTTGGTGGACAAGGGAGCATCCATCCAAAAGCGTTTTATGGCTATGATCACTTGATCCTTGGCCTTGAACAGCTGATCAATGATGCCATCAATAAGTGAGCCGGGCGTGTCAAAGTCGTTGGGCACCATCCCATCGACGCTGCTCTCGAAGTAGCTGAACATGGGAAACCAAACACGTGTCCGCTTCGAGTCGCTTTGCATGAGAGCCTAAGGAGCAAAAGGAAAGAAAGTGGTTACGTGGAATCTCTGGCCTCAATATATATAACCTCAAGGATACACACCCTATTGTTGGCCAAAGTATGGTAGTAGAGAAACAGTCGCGAGGTGATGTAGAAGGCCACAAACACATCGATGGAGTAGTGCTCGTGGGCGGCCAAAATGAAAAAGATGCCGAACATGTTGAGCAGCCACGTGAGCGTGTGCAGGAAGTACAGATTCCGCGGAGTGTCTGCAAGGATCAAAAGAGAAGTTAGTAAACCTTGAAGGAGACATACTAGGGCCACTTGATATACTCACACTCCGTGATAAAGAAGTTGAGCAGAGTGAGGGCCACCGTGTGGCCGCTGAACATGTAATCCCCACAGGTGCGCACTCCCTGTATGGACATGCCCAGGCCGCTCCAGATACGATAGGCGCGCGTCATCCGGATGATCAATGCACCCACCATATCCACATTGGGATCATCGATGGCAAAGTCCTTCTGGCTGCACTGCAGATGCGTCCCCGGCACGCTCAGCGAGGTGATCAGCATGGTGACGCAGCGCAGCAGGAATACAGTGCCCGCCAAAGCAAAGAAGCGTCGCAGGAGCACCATGCGGTACTTGTGGAAGATCAGCACTATTAGCCAAATGGTGAATAACAGCGATCCGGTGATCTCGCACATGTTGAACGCCCATGGGATGTGCGGCACGTTGTCCAGGAAGATATCGGGCAGTGGGGGATATCGCTTCATGTCCGGCACGCGCTCGTGCACGATCACCATGACGAACGACGTTATCCAGGTGACCACGAACGAGTAGGCTGCAAATGGGGGAAAAACTGTTACTATGTCGATCTAAAAAACTGTAACCAATCCGACTAATACGAACTAATCGAACACATATTGAATGAAAGCCCGGCCTTCAAAAGTTGTCGGCTTTCAAGCTCGTCCACCGATCTGGTTTTCCTGCTAACTAAACCAAAACCCGAAAACCTATCCGTTTTCTAAAAACAAAACGGCTACATTCAGCATCTCTTATAACTAATATTCTTTAATAAACTTACTCCAGTTTACTTAGCTACTTTGAAACTTAAGACTACAGGTCTACAAATAAATAAATAAATCTGTTACTATGTCGATCCACAAACTGTGACCCACTGTGCTAATAAGCATGAAAAAGTTTTGAAATTCTAAAAATAATAAAAATAATTGAGGGGTCATTGGGAGTCCAAAAAACCATTTAAAAAACTAGTTAAAAATTAAATAAAAAAATATATAAGTAGTATTAAAATATTGAAGATAAATTAAACTTTGGTATACCCTTGCTGTGTATTGTAATTTAGTCAGAAGTTTGCAATGCAGTGATGGTAGCATGGAAACCCACCTCATAAACATACATATATATTTTTGATCAGCATCAGCAGAGAAGTCTATCTAGCCATGTCAGTCTGCCCGTTCCTACGCAATCTATACTCTCAGTTCTAGAGCTCTCTAAATGAAATCTTGCAAATGGTCTTTTTACCATTAGTATATAAGTTGGAACGGGCCAGCTCGGACGACTATATCATATAAGTGTTATAGGATATATTTATAGCACAAATGTTTGTTTTTATGCTTTTCAAATATAATAATAAACAAGAAACTAACTAATAATAAAATTAGCGTCCTTTCTTGTTTATTATAATATTTGAAACGCACAAAAACGAACATTTGTGCTCCCTAAGAAAGGAATTATCTATTCGACGCATTATCTGTCAAAATTTGACTTATCTAATGAAATGACCATGATAAAAGGAACCAAAACAAACACAGCCTATATTGATAAACGCATTATCAAAAAATAATGGCCTGATAGCAGTGTTATCCTAGATAACATAAGTGCCAAGTAATGTTCATTTGAATATTCGATATGCTCTCTTTTCGGGGGAAATGCAGTTACTAGGCTGGGTAAAAAGGGCTACCCAGTAAAGAAGAAGTCTAATGTAACCAATGGATTCGGTTACCTGAGGTTTATTAAATTTAAAGAAAACATTCGATGAAAAGTTGTAAATTGATAACTAGAGGCAATTCCCACCAAGCAATTGATTGTCAACTGTGCTTTTGTTTTCGCTGCCGCTAACTGTTTCGGTCTCTTCCACGTAAAGTAAGTCAGCCGTTCGAAGGGTAGCCTATAAACAAATCGTAATTTGAAATTTAATGCACGCAAAGTTACAAAGTCCGGGGAGCGCACATGGCTAAAACAATATAAGCCAGAACGAGGGGCGAGGGGCGACATAAATAAATGCGAACGGCGTCTCCACATAGCCTCCAAAATGCTCAAAATAAATAACAGTAACGCGTCACAGGTCACTAGAAACTATTCTTATACTTGGAGTGACGTCTTAGGGGTAAAGTTTAATGTATGCGCGTTACACATCTTCTTTCTTATATTGTCTTTGGTATAAATGTTTCGAAGGGAATCGTATTATTTCTGAACAAGTTGGGGAAATGCCTGAATTTAGGGAGTGGGTGCCCAATTACGTTTCCGTGTAAAGTTCAACAACTAATTTTATAACTAAAGTGACGCATTAGGTGAGCCATTTAAAGTGATTGTGACATTGAACTCCTACAAAAACCTATTTATATGAGGCTATCGTATCGAATGTGCATAAGCTGGCAGAGAGATTACGATTTACCAATTAGCGAAAAGCTCGGAACCTAATTTATTACTTCGAGTGACTTATTTATACAGAGGTATACAATATTCAGGGAAAGGCGTTTTGTTTGCCATATATTCTAGGCAAAATCTCAGAGAGTCGTTCAAATATTATGTGACTTTAAACTCTGAAAACTATCAGATATTAAAAGCTATAATTAACAATCTTTAAAACAGAAATTAGCTTATTTAAATAGATATTTAAGTGTTCTCAGTAATACATATATATCGCATATATATATATATATAGCAAACAGTTTATTAAGTGACGTACGCAATCTTAAATAGTTCAAGTGCGACATTGAACTACTAGGGGAAGCCTCTTATCAAATGGGAAACGTTTCTGAAAGCGGGATCAGTGCCTTGCATTACAATTTGATTTCCACAAGCATTTATTGCATAGTAAACACATTAAAAGAGCTTAGAAAACTAGAAGTAAAGCGCCTTGCTATAAGAGCGACAACTACAGTGTTGTGTAATAATAAAGATGCATTTAATTAGCCACGTTTGGCATGCATGACATTAAACTGCATGGGGAAACCTATACTTTCACGGCTATGATGACGTAATTTAATATATTTCAATAAATTTGAATTTAAAAATACATTTAAAATATAGTAATGCATATGATTACAATCAGCTTGCTGTAAATATGACAGCAAACTTAATCTTCAACATTTATGACACCAAAGCGTTGGGGAAACCTCTTTATTTCTCAGAATTATCAGAAGGCAAATACTAGGCGGGACCACCTGCGTTGTAGCAAAAGCTACGGGCAAGTGGCACACGACCGATAAGCCCAGAGAAACAATCAATGAACAATTGACCTTCGTAATTGAGGGGGGCGGCCGTGGGAGACAGACTCACCTAAGCTCATGGCGGTCTTGAAGTACTCGGGCGTCACAAAGCGACCGCCCAGGCGCAAGTACATCTCGCAGTCGGACACCGTGCTGGGGCACTCGACCTGCGGGCAGGGACACGTTGAGGTGGAAGGCGGTCCGCCGGGTGTGGCCAACGGTAGGTAGGAATGGGCGCCGTGGCTCTCGATGCCCAGCAGCACAGAGTCTGCGGAGCTGTTCTTCACCAGCAGCTGGAGTCGAAGCACCGACAGCCAGAACTTCTTTAGCTCGCCAAAGGTGAGCTTGTAGCCCAGGCGGTAGCGCATGTCCCGGACATCTTCCTCGGTGAGGGAGAGCAGGACCTCACCGTCGATAGCCTCCAGGCGTAGACAATCAAGCAGGATCTTTGAGAAGTGATCGGTTTGGATGGCCCAGCTGCTGACGTCCTCCACACCCCAGTGAGGCACCTGAAGGGGATCCACCTGAACGGCTTTCGGCGTTCCGGGCGCCCCTCCATTGGTCAGGTGCTGCTCGGTGGGCAGCTTGTCGATGTAGGGCACCCGGAGCTCTTGCTCCGGATCTCCAGGCGATCCGCCGCCGCCGCCCTCGGAACGTGGCTGAGTCACTGGCTCGCAAATTTCACCGTCGCACATCACGCTTTCTTTTTTGTTCAGTTCAGTTCTTTCTTTATTCGCTCCGATTTGTTGGGATTGTGAGTTTATTAATCAACAGCTCGCTAGCTAAAGGCTCAGTTTGGGGTGCAGGGGAAGTGCATCATTCCTGGCTGCTGCTGCGCCGCATAATTCACTTATTGCGCGTCCAGCGTTTGTTGATGTAAAAGCACATTGAATTTGGGTACTTTATAAAAAAAAAACCACCGACTACTCAGTTGTTCCGTCGCGAGAGCGAGCGAGCGAGAGAGTGAGTGGTGCGGAGAGCGCGACGGAGCGAGATAACAACTTGGACCAGCTGATTGGGACTGCGGGCCAATCGCGCAAATATCGATAGTTGCCGAGACTATCGATATACCAATACGCTGTAATTAATAATTACTACTTCTTGCAAAGGGTAAAAAATAATAAATATATATTAACGGATAAGCAATTGCCCGAGCTGCTTTACTTTCGGGGCATCCTTCACCCCTTTCCATACCAAGTCTACAAATATATATATATGTAGCTAATACGCTGGATCAAAACTTGTATGGCTTGGAGATTCGTGTTCGGGGAAGTTTGGCGCTTAGTTGTCCTTTCAGCTCCCGCTGCTCTTTCCGTTATGTCCGTTATGCCCTGCGATTCATGAAAAGTGACAAAACCAAAACTTTTGAAAATATGCGTCAAAGAAATGACAGAAGAAAGTGAATGTTCCGAATTCGAGACGTCATATTTTTATTTTTTGGTTGAGTATTCCAGAGTGTCCATGCCTGCTTTTAAAAATCATTAAATACCCTTCTTCAATGGCATTTCGCTTAGACGATTTATTCAGCGGCTAAGTATAGATATCGTAAATGCAGTTTGTATGGAACAGGTGTTTCCAGATGACGATAGTTTTAGGCAGCTAGTCATTTAATCATATTGGGAACACCCTAAATTATATTTGGGGAAATTTTTGTATTTAAGCGATAAATACTGTACGGTAATTGCTAATTAATAGTATACCCAGTAAGATGTTATAAAAAATTCGATAATTGATAAGCTATCGAACCGATAACGTAGGTGAGTGGAAACGTGCAAAATAAAGCTATCGAGGCGACGGCGTCGTTTGCATATCGCGAGCGGCAAATTGTATTTCTTTTCGTGCGGTTGTTTGATTTGGTTTCACCTTAATATGGAAAAGACCAAGCCACTGCTGCACGACCACCTGATAACGATCCGCGTTAGGAAGGTTAGTTTAAGCCGTAACAATTTCGTTGACCCATCGCCACGCCACACGCCAGCGGCGATAGCCGGCTAATGGCGAGGAAAGGCGAAAAAACCCTTTTGCAAGGGCGGCGAATGTGGGCAAGGCAAAAAACAAGGTTAGGTCGCAGGCTGTGCTAATTTCCATTGTCCTCCTATTTTAACGGCAGTACCTCGAGGAGCACATTGGTGAGACCTATCTGGATGTGAAGCAGATGACCAAGGAGTTGATGAATTCATATCCGGACTATAGGCGTCGCAAATTCGGACCCTTCAAGCAATTGGTGCATCAAGGTAAGCATTAAGAGAGGCGTAGCATGAGTCTAGATTTAAATAATTAATAAACTCGCTTAGCCTTTTCCATAATCTCGGAAAGCTACAATTTGGACAAGCCTGAAAGCTCAGAGGACGACGGCAGCTCCAGCGACGACTCGGAAGCGACTCAGCCCACCGCCAACAACAGTGTTGTGTCCAACATGATGAACAGCTTGTACTCTCAATCCTCGAAGCCAATGGCGACTAAAGCCATTAACGAACCAATTGATATATCCAGTGGCGATGAAAACGACGACACCAATACTAACACAAATGGTGACACTACGGCTCCGGCTCCTGCTCCGACTCCGGCTCCCGCTCCTACTCCAGCTCCAGCTGCAGCTGCAGCTCCGGCTCCGCAGCTGATTCAGGCTCGGGCAGCTCCTGCGGCATCGCCAAACCAAGTCAGCTCTTTGAAACGTCTCATGATCGATATGCCAGAGGCGCCGGTGGCTGCAAAGAAAAGTAAAACCTATTATTTTCAAACCATTAAATATTTGTTAAATTGCTTTTAATATTTAGCAGTAAGGCCGAGTGTTGGTCAAGAATGTCATGATGCGGCTCTTAAGGCACTTAAATCATACAAGCTTACTACCGATCCTGTTGGTTCTTCGGCTAAGCAGTTTTATCAGCAGTTGAATCAACAACAACAGCGAAGCACTGCTCGACCCCGCAAGTACAAAAAGGAACTGGAGGTGCAGCACATAAGCGAGTGTTTCCGCGACATTGGCGGCATGGAGGACACACTGAAGGAGCTGTGCGAGATGTTCATTCACATCAAGTCCCCGGATTTCTACTTCCAACTGGGGCTGCTGCCCTCGCGAGGCATCTTGCTGCACGGCCCTCCCGGTTGTGGCAAGACCTTCCTGGCTCGTGCCATAAGTGGAGTGAGTTTTTTTTAAGATGTTTATCCTGAACAGTTCCTTTAGCAAATTTTTCTGTTTGCCTCACTTTGTAGCAACTGAAGATGCCGCTGCTCGAGGTGCCGGCCACGGAGCTAGTAGGTGGCATTTCCGGCGAGTCGGAGGAGCGCATACGCGATGTCTTTGAACAGGCCTTGTCCTGCTCGCCTTGTGTTTTGTTCATCGACGAGATCGATGCCATTGCTGGTGATCGTCAGCATGCTGCCAAGGACATGAACCGCCGCATTGTATCGCAGCTGATAAGCAGCTTGGATAACCTGAAAGTCAATGAGTTTGGTCATTCGGTTATCGTCATTGCGGCCACCACGCGTCCCGATGTCCTGGATCCCGGACTGCGTCGCATCGGTCGCTTCGATCACGAATTTGCCATACACATACCGACACGCAAAGAGCGTCGCGAGATCTTGCGCCTTCAGTGCGACACTTTGACCATCGATCCGAAGCTAAATTTCGATAAAATAGCTGAGCTAACACCCGGTTATGTCGGCGCCGATCTAATGGCCCTCGTTTGCCGCGCCGCTACCGTGGCCGTCAAGCATAGATCCCTAAAGAAATTCCGTGAACTGCACAAGGCCAGCGAGCTGAATATGACCACAGTAACGCTGGACGACGACGAGCCCGGTGAGGAGCCAGCGAAGGCCACCGAAAAGGAAGTGACGGCTGACGGCGCTAAGGAGAAACCTGAGGAGAATAAAGAGAAACCTGAGAAGAATAATGAGAAACCTGAGAAGAATAACGAGAAGTCCGAAATGGAAACCGAAACCGATGGCGATAAGTGCATAAATAAAACTGCCAAGAAGGCGTCGCCAAAGAATGACGACAAGGAGAAATCCAATGTGGATAAGGAGACGGTCAGGGAGGAAGGTGAAGCCAAGCCCAGAGCTAAAACCCCCAAGGGGAGTGCGCCGACAAATGGCAAGATCACAGAGAAATCAGACGACATGGAAGTGGACGACCAAGAGGAGGATTCCAGTGACGAACCCGTTAAGCAGGACTCCTCCGAAGACAGATATTACGAACCTACGCTGGCTGAGCTAACCAATTTCCTGGACAATCCCCCCGATGATTTCGCCGATCCAAACTTTTACCTTACCCTTGACGATTTCGTTGAAGCCATTAAGGCGATGCAGCCATCGGCCAAGCGGGAGGGCTTCGTGACGGTGCCCGACACTACTTGGGACGACATTGGGGCGTTAAAGGACATACGCGAAGAGCTTAAGCTGGCCGTGCTGGCGCCGGTTAAGTATCCGGAGATGTTGGAACGCCTCGGTCTGACAGCTCCCTCTGGTGTCCTGCTCTGCGGTCCGCCGGGATGCGGCAAAACTCTGTTGGCCAAGGCCATTGCCAATGAGGCTGGCATCAACTTTATATCGGTGAAGGGTCCAGAGCTGATGAACATGGTGAGTAATCGGAAACCGGGAATGTTGTTCATGTTAAAGCTAATCAAATCTTGAATTTTTTTTCAGTATGTTGGCGAGAGCGAGCGTGCTGTGCGAGCCTGCTTCCAGCGTGCCAGAAACTCGGCCCCCTGCGTCATATTCTTTGACGAGTTCGACTCACTCTGCCCCAAGCGATCGGATGGCGGCGATGGCAACAATTCCGGCACTCGCATTGTCAACCAACTGCTGACCGAAATGGACGGTGTGGAGGAGCGCAAAGGTGTTTATATTCTGGCTGCCACCAATCGACCGGATATCATCGATCCAGCCATTCTGCGACCGGGTCGTCTCGACACCATTCTCTATGTGGGCCTGCCGGAGGAGGAAGAGCGTGCCGACATTCTAAGAGCCAACACAAAGGTGCGATCATCTTTCGCGGAGTTAAGAGCCCCCAAAAACCATAAATTGATTTTCTTTGCAGAACGGAAAGCGTCCAGTGCTGGCTGATGATGTGAATCTCGATGAGATTGCTGCCCAAACTATTGGCTACACTGGTGCCGATCTGGCTGGACTGGTTAAGCAGGCTTCCATGTTCGCCCTGCGACAATCCATCAACGATGGCAATACAAATCCTGACGATCTGTGCGTGCGGAGTCAGCATTTCAAGGAGGCTCTACAGCAGCTCCGTCCCTCAGTAACTGAACAGGTAAGAGTGGTCACGTTCTTGCACATGACAACATGCTATAACCACGCTCTATTTCTCGACAGGATCGCAAGCTGTACAACAAGCTGCGCCAGAAATACGCTGCACCGCGAGTGCCAAGCCTCAATGATAAGTAACTTTCTCAACAATAATGGATTTGTTGATCTGTATGAAACACGCATTGTGAATTTGCGCGAATTAACATATGATTTTCAATATAAAATATCGTTACTGAGAAAACCAAAGCTGAAGACATTTTATTGACATAACTCGCCATATACGAAGTATTTAAAGCTTTTAAATACGAAGCCAAATTAAGCGGGTCGGGCACTGGTTTAAGGGTTAGGAGACCCGTACTGTAAAGAGCGACAGCTCGTGTTTTTCTTAAAACGCTATTAAGAAAAAACACGACCATTATAATACCCAAAAGAGCAACACCTTTTTTCAGAACTGTGTCATCTTTTTAATTTTTTATAGTTTCCAAAAATCGTAGGTCATTGTTCGGAAAAACCATTACCTTTAATAAAATCATATCTAGCTGAAAATACATCTGTCAGAAAAGTTCAAAACATTCAAAAGTTCATGGGTTTTACTGCTAAGTGCACTCAGTTTGAATTTCTCCCTAATATTCCCATACTTAATTCAAATCGTTTGTCGCAGTTTCTTCGCTATAACTAATATTTAAAGAATGCAAATCAATCTCTGCATCCTAGCCAAGATAGGCCAATACGTTTAATTTACAACTGAAACACTTAGGCACTAATCACAAATAGAAAGCTAGGTCCAGGTCTGCAGTTTAGAGGAACACGCCCAGCGGCATAGTTGAGGAAATTGGCAGCTTTCTATTAGTAGTTAGGAGCACGCTATCGCCACCGCCGCCACGTCCCAGTCTTAATGGTGCCGAGTTTGGTAGCTGGCGTGGGAATAGCCCGGCCGGCAGGGCCTGCGGTCCTGCGGCTGCCTTGGAGCTCTGCAAACGGAGGATGGCCTCATGTTGTGCCTGCATTGTGCGCTTCACGCGTTTCTTCTTCTTGGGCGTGGATTTAGCTGCGGCGGCATCACCGGCACCGGCAGCCGACGATGTCTTGTCGGTGGTCGATGAGGTCATATCCGCGCCCACGGAGCCCTCGTTGCTGGCCTCCGAGACGTAACGTGCCGGTCGCGGCAACTGCGGCTCGTTGTCGCGATTGATCTGGGTTCGTAGATCGTAGGATCGCTTGCACATCTCCCGGATGCCGTACCAGCTCTCGTGCCCGATCTGGCTGATCATTTCGACCGGTGGCTGAAAGCCAAGCTCCCGCGACGGCAACTCCATCACGAGAGCCATCGGTACCTTAAGCACGCCGTAAACATAGTCCACCACCGACCCGGCGATGGTGCGCTTGGTCAAGCAACTAATGCTACCCGTTCGGTACTCCCTACCGTTGTACGACTTGATCGCAGTGCGCCCGGAGTTGGCAAGGGAGCTGAGCTCGCGCCAGTAAAGCGGCGGGTCGCGGCAATATCCCCAGGGATACATTATGCTCTGGCCATACGAGTGCAGCGAGAGAAAGAACAGCAGGTTGGGGCTGAGCCGGTCCAGCATGTTGCGCATTGCCCGCGTCTCCAGTTCGGAGAATGGTCGTTCACCCTTGTAGGTGTTCCGGTTGATCTTGCTGGCACCGCTGGCCCAGAATATGTCATAGTTCCTGTTGCAGTCCGTGCCCATAAACTTGGTGGTCTTGTGGGGCCTTCGGTTCTTGCGCCAGTTGGGATTCTGAGGATGAAATTTAGGGTTAATCAGATTTCACAGATATTTAACATATTTAAATAGAAAATATATAACAATAAGTTACCTTGGTGCGGGAGTATTCATATCCATCGGGATTCACCAGCGGTACTATGATGAATCGCAGCTTGCGCAGCACATCGATGTTACGGGTGTAGCGCTCCGTCAGCTGGTAGATGCAGTTCAGGGCCGTGCTGATGCTGATCCACTCACGGGCATGGGTTCCGGCCTCGATGAAGACTGTGTTCCGGGCGTGGTTCCCATCGTACACCACCGGAGCTGTGGCGTGTCCAGTGGCCACGAACGGCGGCGGCGAATGCTCGCGCATTTGCGTGGACAACTCCACGTTGTTGGAGTTCATCCAGTTGATCTCAAGAGCCCGTATCTCTCGCCTCTCGTGGGTGTGGCCCAGCGTGTACATGCGCACGAAGTGGGGATAGCGATTCGACAGATACTCCAGATACTGATTAACCTGCTTGTATCCTAGGTAGGTGTGCAGGATATCCGGTCGCGGGATGACTACCCGTCGAAGTGGTGTAATCGGCGTTTCCCGGCTCCGGCTCTTCGTCGCCTTTGTGACGGTGCGTGCGGATTTTGCGACCGACATCGTGGTCAAAAGAAAATTTTTTAAAATATACAAGGACAAATTTGATCAAAAATAACTGATTACTGGACAATTTACGGGGTTATGCTTTGTGGAGACTCGAATGGAAACTGGCACTTTGGGCAGGTTTGACACTAAAGGCGGAAGAGAAAAGGCCTACTGGGATCCTCACCTGGCACTTGATGTTCAGGTGCAGCCGCTCCACGACGAGCAGAGCGAGCCGTGCGCGCTGCTTGGGATTGTCTTCCATTGTGCGGGCCTTAACCATCGGCAACCAGGGTTTTGTACCCATAAATGGCACAACTCGGGCACCCGCTAAAACTCCAACTCCCTTCATAACTGCTCCTCTTTATGCACTGTAAGAAAATCATCAATCCGGTTAAAACCCATGAGATTTAAGAAATCATTGGGTACTCAGTGTGGTGACTATAAAAATCATATTTATTTGTATAGCTAACTCGAGGTATAATCTCATGATTTAATACTACTATAGCTTTTCAGCAAACTTCGCTAACAATAGGACTTCGGCATTTTCTGTATTACTAAATTTGGTTTGTTGACCTTTGATTAATTGAAATGAAAACACTATGCTCTTTTGGTTTCAGTGTACCGTTCGCAGTGGGTAAATGGGACAGCGACAACGTTTAATAAGTTGGGCCCCGGTAGCATGTAATGCGGAATTGGATTTGGATTCGGGTCTGGAATCCCCCGGCCGTGGCTGCAGCTGCCACAAAACGCAAATATGCTAAATGTCAGTCCGGGGGCTGGGTAACTTGACTGGTGGGCGTGGAGAGCAAAACCAGGAACAGGAGCAGTAAAAATGAGCAGGAGCCGGAGCCAGAGCCACGTCGTGGGCGTTCAAAAGCGCAGGCACCTTCGAATGCAAATAAACAAGGACCCTGACTCTGGGAGCTGGCGTGCAGCCCCTGGTGAAACCAGGAGCCATGAGCCGGGCTGGAGTAGGAGCAGTCCTGTTTTCTACTCCGGTTAAGCGTTTTACAGCGAAGTTCATTTGGGGATCTGCCCTCTGATTACACTTGGCTACATGGTCACAAGAGTGGCTTTTTCTTTTGTTTAATTAATTTAAAAAAAAGGATGTCCAATTAAATAATGCTTTCTAAAACCGATTTACTATTTTACAAAATTAAATAATTGAATTAAAAATTAAACGTCGTTAAGGTCATTAGTAGTAAATGTCGAACCATAGAATTTCCCTGTAAATATGATAAAAACCCATAGTTTAATTATGTTATATATCATCATTTAATGATCAATTATTTGTATTTAATGTGGCTAATGGCTGATCAAACAAATGTGCCGATTTATGACGCTTATAAAAATATCCATTTATACTTGCGACAACTTGTTGCCGAGTGTAATATATCTTTTTATTGCTCGGCAAATGTCATGTCAACGCAAAAGTCAAAAGTGCGCGGCACACAAAAATTCATGCAGCTGTACGGAATCCTTAACCGAATCCATATAAATTGGCATAAATATGTATGGCGTAGAGCGGGAGCAACGCAACCAGTTGATTTATACAGGAACCATGTTCGTGTTGATTTTCATTTAACGGTCTTTTAGTCAACTTCCTGACACAGTGACTGCCATATATTTACGTCTAGCTATGTCTACATAATGCATTGCTACTCCTTTCCCAGTCCGATATACAGACATATATACCCTTTCACTATAAAACTATAAAATGTTATTTTATGTGCGGTAAGTTAGTTTTAGGATTGAGGTTGTCCCTAATTTGGCAAGATTCAAGCGAGAAAAGAACGAAAAATATATATTTTCTTGTTTGTTTTTCCTATTTCCCATTTAAGCACAAAAATAATAATTCATTTGTATCATTTGTAAGTAAATCTAAACAATAATTACATTTAAAAAGATATCTTCGCCTGTCCCATTTAAATATTGATATAAATTTATCTTAGAAGTTATTTTTAGTTTTTATCAGGATATTTTTCATTCGTTTCATTTCTGATATTATTAAGAACCATTTTCCTTTATTTTTGTTTAGTGTTACAAGGTTTAAACACGCAAAGTCCCTTGGCAAGTGAAGCCTTTCCCAGTCAGTAAGTCAGTCGGTTGGTTGTATTTTTTTTTCTTAAAGGAGGAGAGAGGATTTTGGGGAACCCTTCTGAAGTATGCACATTATGTCATTAGCATGTTGGCAAATATAAAGGGCCAAACTTTGTTGAATTCAGGGGATTTTTTTTGTGTTGTTTTCGCCGGAGTTGCCGCCTGACGGCTGTCTCCTGCCTTTCGTTCGAGTTGCGATGACGAAATGTAATGTAGCATAAAACTGTTTACGAATTAACGAAATTCCGAACAATTATGCCCAAACAAATTCGTACGGCTGGGAAAGTTGGCCTGGACCTGCCCCAACAATCCCTATTTTGTCATGTGGCAGGGCAATTTAACTTTGTTCAATTTGGCATAGTTTGTGGGGCAATATTCTGATTATTTTGATTACTGTGCGAGCGCAACAAGATCCCACACTCAATAGGCCAATAAACAGTCTATTAAGAAATCGTCTACACACGGCAAAAACCAAACTACGTTTTTTTGGTAGAAATATTTTAATTATTTCCAGGCCACTTTTATAAAATCTAAAAGTATCTACAAGCGCAGATATATAATTATGGCATTTAATTAAACTACTTATTGATTATGATATGTATGTTCTATTTCAGTGGTGCCTATAGTCCGGACTAGCGAGTCAGCAAATTTCTCTGCCCGGCGTTTGCTGGCACACGCGCAAACACGGTCATATTAAAAGTTTAAACCAAAATCTAGCCATTTTGAAAGATTAATGGTTATTTTTTAATCATAGCTCCTATTATTTATGCTTAAATATATATATTATGACTTTTTTTTTTTTACTTTTCTACTTTTTATACTTTTCTGTACATCTTTCTCATTCAAATACAAATGCATCCAAATAAATACATTTAATGTTTATATTATGGTTCTAATATCTGAGTTTAATATATGTATATTTAAATTAATATTAACATTTGTTTTTGATATCACATAACAGTTATCTCTCTCTTAAGATACAACTTCATCTTGCATTTAAAAATCAGCGTATCGATCATTGAAATTTATGTTTCTGTGTATTTCGCAGTTCCGTTCCCATACAAGAGATAAAAGATTTCATGTTCATGGTTAAGGCCAGACGCATCTATTGTCACCAATGGGTTTTCAGATGCAAATAATCCCGCAGAAGTCGAGACAATAACAATATACCATGCCTTGAGCTTGGTCGTCTGAACAATACCAACACGAAATAGATCTTTCCTTATGCGACTATATAAGCCTTTAAGTTAATGCGATCGCAGAGCGAAGATAGCGAATAAATTTGATTTGCGACTGTGGCCGCGTGCTGGAAAAGTTGAATGCCCTTTTGACTAGATGATGGTGTCTGGACCTGGCTAATAAATACTACTAAAATGATTTAGAACTTGGCCATAGAGCTGGACATTAAGCTTAGGCGAAGTCATTAAGTGGCATGAATTTTAAATGTAAATTATTTCACACAAACTTGTTCTGCCGGAAATATGCGAGTGGCGGCGGCGACGGCGGCTTATTTGTTCATCTGCTCCAACTTTTTTCCAAGTCTCTTCGGTAAACTGCAGCTCTGATCGATCCGATGCGATCCGGAAGTGCCCAAAGCTATAGCCAAGTGTCATAATTACACACAAAAGCGAACCGAAACGAAGCGAACCGAAAGCAAAGTCAAGCGATCAAATATAAATATCAGCGGCGATCTGAAGGGGCTCGATGATGATGATGGTTTGATGTTTTTGGCGTTGAGTGACCTGGCTTCTGGTGATGATCTCTTCACGAATTAATGAACTCAATAAATGCGTATTTAGATGATGGTAACTGTAATGAAGCGCTCCCGACTTCCGCCTATGGCTTGACCTTGTCCGTTTTTGGCCAAAAAATCGAAAGTTCAGTGCTCCAAAGGAACGATACAGTGTCAGCGCGCCGCGCACATCTTGAACTTTCAAATCGAACCGCACAGCACACAGAACACTCATCATCATGACATTAGGAAGCCGAAAGCATAAAAACCTTAGCAATAATACGAGTTCCTCTATAAAAACCAGAAAATAAACAAGCGACGGCTTCAGAATCGATTCACGAACCGCGACATGCGGATGCAGAATCCACAAATAAGCCAGAGAACAAATTGTTTCAGCCAAAAAGTGATCAAATTATAGGAAACAAGTTTTCGATTTTCAAAAAACCAATCAAGACTTAAAAGAAACAACACGAAAAAAAAGAAAAAGTCAAAATTAAAGGGCATTAAGCCGGTGAATAAATTATGCAAAGATAATCAATAAGTTCTAAGCCATAAAAATCGAGTAAATAAATATAGACGCGACGCGTGCCGCGATCAATTGGCTAAAAGGCTTCCCGCAACTCGTCTCGTGACGCGTTCGCATATATATCTTCGGAACCCAAGCCCCGAAAACTGGTCGCAAGCCCGACCTTGACACTCACTTTTCTAAACATTCAACTCCGCGAGATCAGAGACCATTTTTCGGTCTGTGTGCTTTTTGGCCAGCCTCTCGTCTTCTTTCTTGGCCGCTTTTTGAGCTGCCCGTCAGTCTTCCGCCGGACCGGAGATGGAACGCACGGATCGCGTCCGCTGAGCGTCTACTGTTTGCCATTAACAAACCAACTATTTAATCGCAGCCACTTGCATAATAAGGTGGCTCAAGTGCAGCGCGCAAACAATAAGACAAACAAGTCCAACAAAAGTGCAATAGAGATATACAAAAAAATCGTGTGCTTGTCCATGCAACTGCAACTGCATATTTTAATACATAATTGGGCAGATCGTGGAAGTGAATAAAGTGTACATAGCATTGCGAATATAGTACATGGCGAAAATGTGGCAGGGAATCGTGTGCAGCTTGGCGCTCTGCCTTCTCGGACTGGCGAGCTCCGGCCTCGGTAACAACCTGGCCGGCTACGAAGGGTAATCATCATCAGCGACTACTCGCATTAATTATAATTTACAACGTTACCGAAAAAGCATCAGAAGCAGCAGCGGCAAAAAAAACGATAATGTTTTTGTCGTACACATCAATCAGGAGAATCTTGTTAATTGAATTTTTTTTTGGGAGAGTATCTAGTTTTAAAACGTGTTTCACGATGATCAGGGTCATGATGTCAGCATCAGTTGGGCCCAATTCGTCCACCTCTTTGTTGACGCCTTCCATATAAATCGTCTTGGAGTAATCCAAATGCTCCGATAAAAAGGGTTCCATACATTATGAAAGTGTCTACCACGTCGAAGTCATCCTTCTTAGAGCGATAGCACAGATAGGGGATCGCCACCATGGAAGCTAGCCAAAATAAGCGATCGGCATCGCAGAACCAATAGTAAAAGTTTCGAATCAATTGTAGCATATTCTGTACTTTTTTTTAAATAAAGTAGTAAGTCTGTGAAATATTTAACAAGTGTTACTAGAATAGGAATTCAAAGGAACCTAAGCCTATGTAGTGTCAGTATTCAAATTATATACAAATTTGCATAGATTTTATAAATGCTTTAAGACATGAAATAACAATGGTTAATTTTATTTATAAAATTAGAATTTATGATTGATTTAGATAACATTTATAGATTTTAAATACATTTCCACTAATTAGATTTCAAATGAGAGTTTACTGAATAGCTTCTGTGGTTACAAAACGGACTGTATAAGCAAACTGCTGCGCAATCATAAAACAAAAAGTAACATCTCAGGATGCATATAAATAATACAAATTAAGATCATATTACTCATAAAAATAATTGATTAGTACTTGTTTAAGAAAACTGTAATAATATGTGTTAAATTTAAAGCAGTAAAAATCATTTCAAACCTATTTTATGTTAAAGATACATTTTTTAATTTATAATACCATTTTTTCTGGCTTATTATCTTATTAGGGACTTTTCTAGTTGATTTTAAAAGAATTATGTCTATTTAATAATTGATTGGCTTGAAATAAAATTTAATTAATACTTTAAAGTAGATTGTACCATAATATTTCCTCTAAAATCTGAACTAAGAAGTTTATTCACATTTCATCGCCACGAATATTGCCCTTAACCGAGCCCATGGTCATTGGCCGTGATTAGAAGTCGTCATAATAATAAGCGGCGTTAAATGTTTTGTCGCTTTGGTCCAATGGCCAACAGTTGAACGCCACAAAACACAACACAGCCCAACAAGTCCGTTGATAATTTTGTGCCGTTTGTGATTGCCGAGCAATCGCAGTGCGAAATGTTTGCCAAACAAGCCTCTGCCCTCGGGCAACAACATCTTCTCTCTGTCCGTCACAGCGGCCCATGTGGCGTATGAGTGATGGATGAGGGCTCTGCGGTCGCGGAGGGCAGAATTTTGAAGCCAAAGTCTGGAAATCCGTCCGTCTATCAATTGCCAGCTTCCTTCCGATCTTTGCTGGTCCAGCGGCATCGGTTTCATAACCATCCAAGCTTTTCAAGTTCGAAAACACATATAAGAAAAATAATAATAATAATTTAAAGCATGCAAAGGCCCAGAGATATGCATTTATACAAGGCCGGTGGCATTTGATGGACAATGGCCCCTGATTTGCCTAAAAATGTGTTGGGAAAATTATAAACCATATCTTTATGTAAAGATGAAAAATGTGCCCCTCCGGTTATTCCAATTTGGCCGACGGCGGGGGGCCGCTTAATTAAATTATCATTGAATGCCATTGGCTGCCACACGTGATTAGCTTTTAGCTGGCGCCTTTGTCTTTAGATACAAAAGCGAATGTACTGGGAGAAAAAAGATAGAGTTTAATTCCAATTCAAGTTATCAAAATAATTATTTAATTAATTATAAACATTTTTTGTTGCTTTGACTATAGATAAATGATTTAAGAACTTTTCTATCTCTGCTTATACTTAATACTAATTGATTTTTTTAAGTTACGATATATCGACATTCTGTCTGATATATCGGTTCCATTGCCTAAACTTAGCTTAAAGTATTATAATTTGAAATAAATATAAAGAAATTCCCTAAAAATTCATTTAAGCTATGTGATATAATCATTAAAAACACAATTTAATTAAACAAAATAAGGTTTTGTTGATGGTTTTATCAAAATATTGATAAAATCTTATCGTTAAATGCGGACTTTTTCGATATATTGAACATTACGATATATAGTTTGCTATAAAGAAAGTTTTCTCTCGATATATATCCCTAACTCTAAGTACTTTTGGAAATTAATTATAGAGAGATGCTGTTTTTCTTACTCTCACTTCAAGTGTATCTAAATGTTTTAAGAAAGAATAATGCAAATATATTAAGATATTTAAGCATATAATTCATTCATTTGAGGCAACGTTCTCTTATATTTTGCCTTTTTATTAGTTGTAAATTATACATAGCTATTTATTAGATTTTCTTTGTGTGTAATCCCCCCTACCACCCACAATCCCAGATAAATGCATGGACTTAAGGCAGATACTCGCTGGCATCGCTTGTTGCTTCATTATTTCTTGTATTTCGTGTGCGCTTGCCGTTGTGGAATTTTACGAGATGATAAATTGGCCACCGATCCGAGCGAGGTGGCAAAGAGCCAACAAGCGGCAACCGGCAAACAGCCAGCAGGCCACCACCGCTTTGCATAAATTTATGAATCAACAACTCATTTTGACGCCGGGCGAGGGCGAGCCATAAATTAATTTGTTGTCCAATTAGTTTGAGACATGTGGAGCAATCATCGGGATTACCCGGCTCTAGTGACTAAATTATTATTATCTGGCGGTGTATTTATCTATCAGCTAATTGCGAACGGCTAATAAGCATATCACACCCTCGGTTCCACTGATTAAAACTAACTTATTAGAAGGACTAGCACAAAGTGTGAAAATGTTTGTGCTGTTAGATTAATGAAATGCTTGTCAAGTGGACACTAATATATATTGAGGTGGAACATCGTGTATTATCTCTACAATGAATTAATTAACACATATCTTTTAAAGCAATAGATGGTTCAACCTTGACACACTCACTGTAAAATATGGCTCACACCTTGCTTGTTTTTTTAATCAAAGTTTATGCACGCTTTGATCCGCACCTCCATAAATATTGATTCTCCAGATTAACGGCTTAAGATTAAATACTACATGATATTACCATAAATCAATACCAAGATATCGATAAGTAAACAAATATTTAGACGTGAAGACCTAATATTTTGTGATGTTTTTATTTATTTTGGTGAATATAAGGATATTATGTTAATGATTAAATATATTTTATATATTGCTCCAAATCAAATAAAATAAATATATATTTCAGCTATACAAAATACACTGTGCAGCATGGAGATGAGGATGCCTTCCGATACATGGTCGATCTGCAGACAAACGACGCCGAGTTGGATTTCTGGCTGCTGACCCGCAACTCCTCCGTGCTGACGGTGAGCCCTCGTCGGAAGGCACAGTTTGAGACCCGCCTCTCCAGCCTGGGCGTCAGCTACCAGATGCAGCCGCTCATGGAGCTGATGGCCGCCCTAAAGGCAAACAGCTCCTTCGCCGAGGAGGACAACGCCGGGGAGTACGAGGAGTGCCAGCAGGAGGATTGCGCAGAGGCGGAGCAGCCACGTCGCCGGTCGCGCCGCCAGGCCCGCGGCTTCTTCTCGCACTATCCGCGCTACCATGAGGTGCTCAGCTTCATGAGCGGTCTGGCGGCCAGGTATCCGCAGTACTGTCGCTACGAGTCCCTGGGCCACTCCAACGAGGGTCGACACATTGCCGCGCTCTCCATTTCGCTGAACAGCCGGGTGGTAATATATATTCCATTTTTATACCTTAAATCAGAGCTGCTCATTGAGAAGCCTCTGGGGTACCGTGTGGCCAGCTCTGCTTTTAATAAGAACGTATACGAATTGAAATAATTTATATAAATTCTTAGCGTCATCGGCGGGTGGCCTACATCCAGGCGGCGGCCCACGGACGGGAGTGGATCACCACGCAGACAGTCCTGTATCTGGCCTACGAACTCCTGAGCAATCTGCGCGCCTTCCAGCGGGTTTTGCAGGATGTGGAGGTATTCCTGGTGCCGCTTGTCAATCCCGATGGCTATGAATACACTCACACGTCGGTAAGTCCTGGGAAAATATGAAATAAATATAACTAAAATAAATATAAATTATGAAAAACTCTGCTCACTAAATTTTACAGGATTTAAGAATTTGTAAATATTTGTATACTAAATCTCTCGATTAAAAAAAATATTCTATTAAGGCTTTAAAGCATTTTTGTCGAATATATATAAAAGCGTAGATACATCAAAGAATATCTTAAAAACACTTAATGGAAGTCATTTATTTCAGTCAAAATATGTTTTACTACAGAAAGCATTCGATACAATAAACCAAGAAATGCCAAAGCGCTTTCTTAAAGATAAATATATTTTTTGTTAACTATTTAGTAATAATATAATATTTAAATATATACATTTTTTAAGAAATTTGCATGCTTAATTTATTTAATTTAATTATAACGAAGATTTTCAATGTATCCACTTCTTAAAAGGTGAACAGTAAGTAAAATCTTGTTTTTTTGTCTTTATTTATAGTGACAAAATATAGTAAAATATCATAGAAAATAGGTATAATCTATACAGCATTTCCAAGAGCTATAAGTAAATGGTTCCGAAATTTTCGTCTCAATGTTCGTGTACTTTTAGGATCGTTTCTGGCGCAAGAACCGTCACCGGTACGCCGGTCATGCCTGCTCCGGCGTGGACATCAACCGGAACTTTGGCAACCATTGGAACTATCAGGGTGCCAGTCAGAACGTAAGCCCGTAACATTGACCTTCGCCATTCAGTCGCGTCGTAATCCTGTCGTACTTTTTCTTAAAAAAACGACAGCTCTGCTCGGAGGTTTACTCGGGAACGGCGCCAAACTCGGAGCCAGAAACCTCCGCCGTGGTGCGGTATCTGGAATTCAATCGGCATCGTGTGAAACTCAGCCTGGATGTTCACTCATTTGGCAAATTCATTTTTTATCCCTACGGCTATGCGAAGTGAGTATTGCTGGGCACAGGGAGTATTTCCATGCTCCATGCCGGAGCACCCCATCTGCGGCCGATGGCCGACGGCCCAGCCAGCGGGGATGCCCGGAAAGAAATTCAATTTACTTTTCAATTATTTGCTAAAAGCAATTAAGCCCGAATATTTCTGCAATTGCATCCATTTAATTCGCAGCCCACTCTCGCTTTTATACTGTGAGAAAAGGCGCGGTGTTTTTAACTTAAAGTAACTTAAAGGACTTATATTACATTTTGTAATAGAAGAATTATCAATTCGAACGGTTAATTAATATTAAAAACCTTTATCGGGTATTTGAAAATGATTTATATATATTTGTTTCTTTCTCTGCAGAAACACCGTACCTCCAACGGTGGGAACGCTGCGCTCTGTGGCTCTGAGGGCCGCCAATCAGATCGGCAAGTACCGCGGCACCCGCTACACCACCGGCACCTCCGCCTCGATCCTGTACGAGGCCTCCGGCAGTTTGGATGACTACGCCTACGGTAACCTGGGAATTCCCCTGTCCTACACGCTGGAGCTGCCCGGCGACGAGTTCCATGTGCCCGCCCACGACATCGTCCACGTCTGCAAGGAGACGTTCGCCGGCTTCATTGAGTTCATCCGGCACGTCAGCCTCTATTAGGCTATTTAAACGATTGAATTTATTGTTTGTTAAACTTAAACTAATTAGTGACCTTGTTGTTAAGCATTAAAGAGATTAATATTGAAAAGTTCTTTAAAATTTACTTAATTATTGTGGGGTTGTGATGAATCAAAAAAATGATAAACAACATCTGCTTAAAACGGACAAATAAAAGAATACTTTTCTTAAGGTATATCTTGAAGATATTCCATTTGAGTTCAGAGTTTACTTGTTGCTCTGAAATATTTTAGTGACTTTTGCTGCCATAGCGCGAACACCAATCCAGGTTTCTTCAACAAGATCTTTAATAAGTTTCTTGGGTGGATGGAACTTGAATTGGATACCATTTCTATCACCCGGAAGTTTCCAAGTATAGGCTAAGAAAAATTCGATGCTGTAAGCATAACCACCTGAAAGTCCACCGGCAGAATAGAGGCCATATGATGGATTCACCTTATATACTGATCGATAAATCGATGAATGCAGTTGCTGACATTTTTTCTAAAAATATAAAAAAATTGTCCCTTAGCGAAAGGAAAATTCATTTTCACGAACTTACATAGCATGCTCCCATGGGTACAGAATTGAGGAATCGAATGAATTTAGAAATATATGGATCTTGCATCCGCAAGATCATGGAGCACTGTTTGCATTGCCCTGGTTTTAGGCTCTGTGAAAGCCCCAGCTCCCCTATATTCCTCAGAGCAGGGATCGTTTGGGGATTGTCCCAGACTCCAACTGGTTCCAAAATTGATGATGAATACCAGAAATAAAGAAGTAAGATACAACCCTTAGCTCCACCTTTAACTCTCACCTTTAACTCCAAAATATCCAAATATATAATATTTGTAAGAAATTATAGTTGTATGAATAAAGTAACAATAACATATTCAATATTTACTTAGTTTTTAAAAATTATCCACTACACAGGCCTCCCAATTTTAAAGATTTTACAGTTACAAAAACATCTGCGTGACTCTTATTATATCTTTATTTTGAGTAAATCAATCAATAAAATTTATGAAATTTAACGTACAGGTCTGCGCAGTTAAGTAATTATCTTTTAAATGATTTGAAATATATTTCGAAAGGAACACTGTCTCTGGCAATTGCATTATATTTAGAATGAATAATTTATCTGTTCAAGCATTAATGCCGAATGGAACACAAAATTATAACAGGGATGTTATTATATTATAAGTTTACAGGTTATCTTCATTAAATTAAAATATTATTATAACACGCAGAGTTCTCAGTAATTTCTATGTTGTATTTTAAGTGTCAATTGTATTGTGATTTTTTATACAAATTTTAGAAGTAATGCACTAGGTGATGATTTATTTTCAGCTTGTGAATAATTTTGTTTAGTTGGAACTGGTTTATTAGGAAGGTGTTACTTCAACCCTGCCAAACATAAGAGAAAGAAATACTCAGTTTGTGTGTGCCATAAACGGAAGCATATAAATAAAGTAGATTTTGGTATCGTAAGCAAGCGGCAGGGTCTCCAATAAAATGATAAAAATATTATTCGGGCAATATTATCAGGTCGTGCCGCTGGCTTAGTCCAGTTAATATCGGACATTCGGGAAAACATGACCTCTTTAGTAGGACGTTACCTAATTCTTTTGCTCGTGCAGCCAATGCTCCTTTTCGCTTGGCAGGATTACAAGGACTTCAAGGTGTTTAAGCTGCAGACCCCTGGAGTTGAACAGGAGAATATTGTAAAGAAGCTTTCCAAGAAAAAACCACTTTTGGACTTTCTGCGTTCAAGTGGAAACGAAAGTGCAAGTTCCTCCCTGAAGGTAATAGTTCCTCCAGAAGAAGCGGATGATTTGGTTAGGATTCTCAATGGTTACCACATTGAATATCGAGTGCTGATCGAGGACTTAGCACCATTAGTGCATGCACAAAGAGATGAAAATATGAAGAGAAAGCAAAGGATTCCTCTACCCCATCTGGATGTCCTGGAAGCCTTTTACACTCACTCGGAAATTAATGATTATTTGGACACTCTGCCTGACCGGTTCCCAAAAAGAGCTCACGTTAAGCAGTTTGGTTGGAGTTATCAGAGGAGACCTTTGAAGGTGCTGACCATCACCAATGGAGATGGACGTCTGGACAAGCCAGTGATCCTGGTCGATGGCACCGTTCATGCCCGAGAGTGGATCTCGCCCTCGATGGCCCTCTACATTATCCAGCAGCTGCTGGATAACTACGCCGAAAACCAGGAGCTGCTGGCGAACTATGACTGGGTTATTATGCCGGTCGTCAATGCGGATGGTTATGAGTACACGCATACGGACTCACGATACTGGCGGAAGACTCGTCGCCCCAACATCGATCCCGACTGCGTTGGCACGGATATCAACAGAAACTTCGGTTACGAATGGGGACACGACGAGGGATCCTCGCCGGACCCTTGTGAGGATATTTACCGGGGCGAGCGACCTTTCGATCAGCCAGAGTCGCAGATCCTTCGAGATGTCCTGCTCCATTACAGCGACAGGCTTACCTGGTATCTTTCACTTCATTCCTACGGGAACTACTTCCTACTTCCTTGGGGATATACCAAGTAAGTGTGCCCTTCTTATAAGGAATCTAAGACTATTTATTATATGTCTGTATCCGTCTGGATTAAATAAGGGAAGGATAACCCAGTCGTAATCCTGCAGGAGTTCCTTGTTCCCCTTAAAGTTCATCACCAGCTGATTGATAATGTTCAAGGCCGTGGTGTGAGTGAGCCATTCCCTGGCATAGATTCCTGAAGATTCAATGAAGATCGACTTCTTTCCTGAACGTCCATCTCCATTGTTGATGGTGTTGGTGTTCAGGCCCCCATTTTCGTAGGACCTCCTTTATTTCCTTTAGCGTAACTCGGTTACTATAACTTTTGGCCAGGCCATTTAGATACTTCTCGATTCCGTCTAGTGTGTAATAGTCATCCGTCTGAGAAGCTGGTCCCGATCTTGCTGGGATCGCCAAGGATCCACTGAGAACGGAGGTGACTAAGAGTACGATTGGATACATTTTGTTGGGAAAACCACAGAAGGCAACATAAGACTTAAATCGAAACTTTGGAATCGGTCGGCAATCCTCAAACGATCCCTACTCTAAGGTATAAAGGGGAGCTGGGGTAAACATATTCTTTTATATTTCAAAAACAATGTAAAAATCCAAAATAAATATACAGCAATACCAAAGCTTTAGTCAACTTCCCGACCGTACCACTGATATTACTGTATAATTTCTGGTACTTACATATAATTAAATTATTTAGTTAATTATCATTTTAAAAAACTTGCTTTGATAGTGGTATGTTCAATAGAGTGACTAACCTAATACATACCTTATTGTTCCAGGGACTTTCCTGATCACTACCAGGACATGATGTCAGTGGCGGAGGCCGGTGCCATGGCCATCATTCACTCCACCAACGGTATCTACACCTGGGGTAGCACCTACTACGTACTGTATCCGACATCTGGCGACACGGCGGACTTTGCTCACGGAGTGGCTAATGCCACGGTTGCGATGACCATGGAGCTGCCGGCAGCTGGATTCATGGGCTTCGATCCCTGGGTCTCACACATCGAGCGACTGGTCACCGAAAGCTGGGTGGGCGTGCGTGCCATGGCCGTGGAGGTGATAAGACGGTACCCGGCGTAATCACCAGTAATCGGGCTGTAAATAAAGAGACATTAGCTCGGGAATTGCGCCAGCTCTGATTCGGCGGGTCACCGGTGCGGGAGTTTCTGGAGTGCTTTATTATTTATTGATCTATTAAATAAATCAAATGAAATCTAGCCGGCGATTAGATACGCGGCCGGGTGACTTTGGTGGCTATTTAAGTGGCTCGCCCAAGCCACGCGGTTGCTCAGTCTGACCGAAGATGAAGTTTTCCCTGGGCTTGCTAGTGCTTCTCTTGGGCGCCGCTTTGGTGGCCGCCGATCGGGATTACGAGGGGTAAGTTGTTGGCCAGGAAAGCGCCACAAGATTACATGGAATAATTCATTAAATATTAAAATATAGTAAAGGATTCTGGTTAAATAAGTCTAAAATGTTTATTTTAGCTATCGAATTTATGAGGTAACTCCCTCGACTACCAACCAGGCAAAATTGCTGCACCAGCTCAGCTTGGACGGATTCGATTTTATCGGCGAGAGTCGCTTGTTGGGACATCCTTCCCGCGTAATTGTCAGTCCCGAACAGTTGGAGCAGTTCCAGAAACTCGTTGTGGGACATCAGATCCCCAGTAGTGTCGTGAACTACAACCTGGGCGCTTCCATTGCCGAGGAGTTCGCCCAGAGGCAAATGCAGCGGCTTCTGAGTCCCATTACGGGCAAGGGTCGCTTGAGCACGGAGCGCTATTACACACATGAGGAGATCATTAACTACATCGACGACTTGGCCGAGCGGTTTCCCCGGAGGGTCTTTGTGAAAACCGTGGGCTGGTCCTACGAGAAGCGAGTCCTGAAGACCATCACCATCACAAATGGCGACGGTAAGGCCGGCAAGAAGGTGATCTTCATGGATGGCGGCTTCCATGCCAGGGAATGGATATCTCCGGCGGCGGTTTTATATGTAATTGATCAGCTGGTGGAGCAATTCGAGCAAAACGCCTATCTGCTGGAGGACTACGACTGGGTCATCCTACCCCTGGTCAATGCCGATGGCTATGAGCACTCGCAGACCGGAACTCTCGCCCGCATGTGGCGCAAGACCCGTCAGCCGTACTACTACGCCGGACAGACCTGCTATGGAGCGGATCCCAACCGTAATTTCGCGTTCCACTGGAACGAGGAGGGCGCCTCTTCGAATCCCTGCTCGGATACCTTTGCCGGTCCCACTGCCTTCTCCGAGCCAGAGACGATCGTGGTGCGGGATCTAATGCACTCGCTGGCGGATCGTGGCATCATGTACCTCACCATCCACTCGTACGGCAACTATTTGCTGTATCCTTGGGGCTGGACCTCGTAAGTATAAAGTTATCGGATAAAACTTATTCGAAAATACAAACTTAGTTTTAATCTAATACATCTATATATATAAAGGTATTCTTTCGAAAGGTATTGAAAGGTATTCATAGAAATCATTAATGATCTCAAATTACTAGTTACGGTGTATGAAAGTAGACTTAATTTGTCCACCGATTTCTATTATTATTTCATTGCAAGCTTTATGATATCAGAAATATAGATTTAGGCTAGTAATTGTTTAGTCTATCCTTGCAGAGTATTTTAATCTTCAGCATTACCGAATGATAGAAATGAATGATTCAGGATTTCTGCCATTGAAACGGTCGAACAATCAATGGTAAAATAATATGAAAATTCACATTAACTTAATCGCATATAACTTGAGATAAAGTTATTACTATCATTTTTAAACCGAAGATTTAAATTTTATCAGTAACGATTGACTATATAATATATAGATATCGATCTGTCAGCTTGTATGAGAAGGCAGAAAACTTAGCATATTAAAATATTTAATCAATATATTAAAATTACTCAATCAAATCTATCCACTTGCAAACTGCAAAAAGGTCTGCCAATTTTGGCTTCGCGAAGTTAGCTTCCATTTTTTATTGTTTTTTCTGTAGCCAACGACACAGTACTAAAAACGCTCTATATTTTTCTTAATTTAGCGATCTGCCTGATAATTGGGAAGATCTGGATGCAGTTGCCCGCACTGGAGCCGAGGCCATTGAGACCGCCACTGGTACCGTCTACACGTATGGATCCTCCACCAATGTCCTCTACATCGCTGCTGGTGCTAGTGACGACTACGGTTACTATGCCGGATTCAATGTGTCCATCACCATGGAGTTGACTGGAGCTGGCAGCATTGGATTCAATCCGCCAGTCACCCGCATAGATGAGTTCGTCACGGAGACCTGGATCGGTATCCGGGCCATGGCCGAGAAGCTCATTGAGATGTACTAAGGAAATATATTATTTTCTTCTAATAAATTTCTAATACTCTTGGTGATTGGTCTGTGTAAGGTCGATGTCTTTTTCTTCAGTATTTTGTCTTAGAAAAATTTTTAAGTCATGCAATCTATGCCTTTTCATTCTAACAAAAATTTCCCTTCGTATTGCTGCTTAACTGAAGCTACATTCAGTCAAAATCGTAAATTCATTTAGATCAGACGTATTTCTTGAACATAATTTTTTAGGAAAAATTATTCGTTGTTTTAGACAAATTTGTAAGCGTAATTAAAATACATATTATGAATAACAGAGAGTTAAGCGGTTGTGATTTGGTCGATTTGGCTGAAAACTCCCCTCCGGTAAGATGTGTTAGCTAATAACCGGGCCTTATGGCAAGTTAACTTTGATTCCTTCCCTGTAGGAAGACGTTGGCAGCCTTAGTTCAAGCTACGATTCGGTCGCCAAGGGAGTCGAGAATCAGGGCATCGTCTTAGAAGCAACGGACAATGCCGACTTTAACCACTTCATGGAGCTATTCACATTGCGAGTAACGGAAGCAGGCGCGAAATACTGGGAATGCAGTATGGACGACGATGACCGAGCATTGTTCTCTTCTGTAAGTTGGTAGCAAAGAAATTTTCACGAATAGTTTCTTCAATTTTGTATATCTACCGATAGACATACGGTTTTGACTGCAACAAACCAAAGAGGATGGCTTACCCCAAGAAGTCCTGCGCAAAGCCTATTAAGCGCAGTTGCGCTAAGCCAAAACCGAAAGTCGCCAAGAGATGCGCCAAACCCAAACCCAAAAAGATGTGCGCCAAACCCAAACCCAAAAAGATGTGCGCCAAACCCAAACCCAAAAAGATGTGCAGCAAACCCAAACGCAAGCCCATGTGCCCCAAAGCCGTCAAGCCAAAGTGCTCCAATCCGTATCCTGGTGGCCAGTCCGTTTTTGGAATAGCGAACAAGAGCCCAGAAACCCCAATCAAGGAGGGCCACAATAAAGAAAACAAATAATTATTTTTAAATAAAGCAAGTCTGTCAGAAGAATTACTTTCCTAAGCGGAAAACGGGGCTTTGGAAGCCATAGGGTTGACCGGAAATATCGATATGTGTAAATTCTACATATATTACAACGTTCCGATATATGTATGTGCGATAAATTGATATTCCGTTTGATATATTTGACCGATTATATTTCGGATATTAAAAAATTTTAATATTTTATATTTCATTTAAAGTTTACGATATTTTTGATATGATGTTAAAGGCGATTTCATTTCATTATACTTCATATTGGACGCTATCTCGATGTACATCCCTAGGAACTTTCTTTCCTCGCAGACAGCGAGTAAATCGGTATTAATTGGCCATCCTATAAGCTAAAAAAAACCTACAATAGAGTGTGGCCTACCATAAAAAAAACCTAGATGTTATTTTAACTCCTGAAGCTTAACCGGGCGTAATGCGCCACCGTGATAATTGCTTCGAAATGTACAAAACTGAAAATCGAACCGTGGAATTGCACTTATAGCCTTTTAAGCTTTATTGAATGAACGTTAGTTATCGTTTAAAGTTCAATTTTCCTTTCCTTTTTTTCCTTTCCTTTCAAACCAAAAAACTCCTTTCGTACTGCTGCTTAGCTGAACCTACATTCACAGTATAAACACTAAACTCATTCAGATCAGACGTATTTCTTGAACATAATTTTTCAAAAAGAATTCAGTAACAGAAATAATAATTAATTAATAATAAATAATAATAACAGAAAGCTAAACGGTCGTGATTTGGTCGATTCTGAACAAGACTCTTCGTCGGTAAGATGCGTTAGCTAATATCCAGGTCTTATGGCAACTCAACTTGGATATGTTTCGCTCCCTTTAGGAAGACATTGGCAGACGTAACTACAACCATAACAAAGTCGGCAGTTGCCATTCTTTCGACGCCTACATAATGCGAGCACAGGAAGCAGCCGCGGAAAACAGGGAGTATCACGATCCTGAGTTTGAACATATATTTTCGGTAAGTTACCAAAGGACTTTTCAGAAAATAGTTCATTAAATTTCGATCTCTTCTCCTCATAGTCACATGGCTTTGGCACAAATTATAAACCTATCATGGATCACGTGCTCGAAATCGTTGGAACCGGCCCAATTAGGCAGAGGAAACCCGCGCTGAAGGTTTCCAAAACTTCAAAAAGGATGGCTTGGCCAAAAAAGACCCCTGCAAAATCAATTAAGCGCCGTTGTGCTAAGCCAAGAGCTAAAATGGTGTGCCCAAAGGCGTAAAGGTGTGCCCCAAACCCAAAGCCAAAAAGGTGTGCCCCAAGCCCAAACCTGTGTTCCCCAAAGCCGCCAAGCCGAAGACTGTACCAAGGGGCTCCAAACCGAATAAAAGTGGTCAGTCTTCTGCTTTTGGAATGGCGAACAAGGAGAGCAACATTAAAGAAACCATTACTGAAGAAATTTAAAGTTCCTGTTCCATTCCACCTGTCTCATGAGTGCGACTCTGCTCTTTCCTTTAATATCGTCCTCATGCCTGCTTTAAAGCTTGATTGAAAACTCGATGAAATAATTGGAACGGAATTGAATTCACCTAACTTTGATTCTCCCTTTCGAATAAAATTTGGGAGAGCGTAATTGAGAACGTGGCTGATAGTGGTTTTTTATTTTGATTGTCAGCAATCATGGGCTGTGATCGATTTCTCTTGATTTTACAACCATCCGCATAGTTCGATTTGTTGATAACGATGCGAGATTGTGAGCCCGCAAAGTTGGTTGGCTGGGTAGAAATTATTTCTATGAGAGCTGGCGACGTGGAAAGATGACAGTTTTGTGGCTTTTGCTAGCTCTAAGTTGCCTGAGCCTGTCCGCAGGACTGCAGAAGTCAAACAAATACGAGGGGTTGGATATAGAAAAGATACAAAAATTGTCCGATATTTTTATTAATTCATTTTTCCAGGTACAAGATCTACGAGGTTACCTCGAAAGCTCGATCGTTGTCTTTGCAGCTTGCCTTTTCCGAGTTGGCCAAAAATGACTCGTATTACGAGGTGTTTTCCGCATCCGGCGGTCACCCGACTAGGGTGATGGTTCATCCCCAGGAGCAGGTAAATTTCGTGAAGCTGATGGATGCGCACAATGTGAACTACGAAATTGTGGACAGAAATGTTGGACTGACTCTGAGCCGCCAGTTCGACACGGATCGCATGTTGCGCCAATGGTTTCCCTACAATGGAAGACTGGGCACGGAGCGTTACTACTCCCACGACGAGATCAATCAGTTCATAGAGGATCTGTCCACTGAGTACCCGCGTCGCGTTTTCGTGAAAACGGTGGGTAAGAGCTACGAGAAACGCCTGATGAAGACAGTAACAATAACCAATGGCGATGGCCGGCGGAATAAGAATGTGATTTTTGTCGACGGTGGCTTTCACGCTCGCGAATGGATCTCTCCGGCTGCTGTGGTCTACTTGATCAGCGAACTTGTGGAGAATCTCGAGGAGAACTCCGATTTGCTGAAGGACTACGATTGGGTTATCCTGCCCGTGGTGAATCCCGATGGTTATGAGTACACCCAGTTATCGGCGGACACGCGCATGTGGCGGAAGACCCGGAAGCCCAGCAGCGATAGTTGCATCGGCACCGATCCCAACCGGAACTTCGATTTCCACTGGAACGAGGAGGGTGCCTCGGAGAATCCCTGCGATAACACTTATGCCGGATCGAAGGCCTTCTCTGAGCCGGAGGCTGTCGTGGTGAGGGACCTCATTCACAGCTATGCGGACCGCGGAAAGATGTACCTAACTCTGCACTCCTATGGACCGTACATTCTCTATCCGTGGGGATGGACCGCGTAAATGATAACAAATTTCAATACCAAAGTGTACATTTTAATAGATTCTCTATTCTAGGGACCTGCCAGAGACCGTTGACGACTTGCATGAGGTAGCCAAGGCTGGGTATGATGCCATACTCGAGGCCACTGGCACTGAGTATGAGATAGGATCCTCCACCGTGGTCCTTTATGTTGCGGCCGGAGCCAGTGATGACTACGCCTTCAATGCGGGATTCCCCATTTCCTTCACCATGGAACTGCCTCCTGGCGGCACCGGCTTCGATCCGCCAGCTTCGTCCATTGATCACATGGTCAAAGAGACCTGGGTGGGCATTGCTGCAATGGCCCGGAAAGTCGTAGAGAAATATCCACTTGCCTGAATTGCTAACCTGAATTTAGCAATAAATCGATTTATGAATTAGCTGGCCGCTATAAAGGCAATCTTTCATTTGGTTTGTCCATTACGATAAAAGTTAATTGGTTGTGAGTTGGTTGTCTTATCTTTCAGATTACATTTCTGTTAACTATCGCTTTTACAGATAACACAGTATATTAGTTATCCGTAACTAAGTTTAGATTGGATTGTTGCTTCTTGTTCTCTTATCTAGTAAAGGCATTTTGATCAAATTTATCGGTTAATTTCGAATATTATTCTATATTTGGCGGTAGGTATTTTCTAATCAATGAATGTGTTTCCCTAAGTATGTACTAATTATACCCGGTACAAGGGTATTACAGCTTAGTGCCAACCGTAAATATATGTAACGGGTAGAAGGATGCATCTGCGGCCCTATGAAGTATACATATATATTCTTGATCAGCAACACTATATTCTTGATCAGCAGATCTATAAGAGCTGGACAAAATTTTGTGAAAACATTCTTATCCGTCGCAAGCAGACAAAATTTTTCCTTTCCTTCCGTTCCTAAAAATCATGAGATACGTATACCTAAAATTAATTTTCGGTTTACAGTAAATATGGATATGATGAATAAATGTAAATATATTTGTGTGGTGGTTCTGTCAAAATTTGTATCAAATCGAATGATACACATGGGAGATATTAAAAAATAAAGTTTCTGTCTATGCTGAACTTCTGCAACATCTAGATTTGTGTTGGTACTGTCAACTTGGCAGCACCAATGGGTGTTGCTCAACATGTTCCTAGCAACATTTGTCTTCATTTGTTAACATATTTTTCTCCGTGCCGTAGTTTAATTAAACATTTTAATGAATTCGATCATAGACCACATAATTTTGCAATGTCAATATGCCAAATCACACACTGATCGCTTTTCAAAAGAGAGTGGTACCTCTCTTGAAGGTTGTAGATACTATATAATTTCTTCCACGACGTAACTAACTCCCAATTAAGCCATTTCGCTGATTTAAGTTTAAATTAAAATGAAAATGTAAATTAATTAAATAAAAGAAATCAAAGGCCTCCACAAAGACATTCAATTTGGCCAGTTATCGAGAAGCGCGATAATCTATCCCACCTCCACTCGAATAACTCTGAGCACTCGATGAACTCAATTAACAAACCGCGATAAGTCCGAAGAGTCGAAAGTTAAGTGAAGTGGGGGAGTTCTGAGAGCCCCAACCAATTAGTCCAGTGTGCCAATGCCACGGCTCGAGTGATACGGCCTCCCGAAGGCGTCGCCTATCTTTCCGAGCGTGTCTAGAATTCCCAATTAGCAAGAAGACCCAGTGATTATAAAATATGCATCATCGCTGGCGTTTATTGCACTCGCCTAATACTTCTGCACAACCACCTTGGCCATGGCCTCGATGCCCAGCCAGGTCTCCGACACGAAACCCAGGATCTGGTTGGTGGTGGGGTTAAATCCAGTGCCACCAGCTGGGAGCTCCATGGTGATGGACACGGGGAAGTTGGCCACACCGAAGGCGTAATCATCACTACCGCCGGCAGCCGCGTACAGGACGTTGGTGGAGCTGCCCACGGTGTACTTGGTTCCGGTGGCGCTCTTGATGGCCGCAGCACCAGCCTGGGCCACATCATCGTTGTCGCGCCAGTTACTGGGCAGAGCACTGTTGAAGATAATTAATAAGTTTTATTATAAACTAATATTTATAATATTAATTAACATAAATTGTTACACAAAATAGCAATAATTCGAAGTCACGCTCCAGAATATATAAAGAGATATATACATATTTATGAACATAAAGATAAAGTGATTCCCAGATACAAATTAAAAAATAAAAATTCTTTGAAATTTCTTTTAGGTTTTCAGTTAGGATTTGAGTTAGGATGATTGAGAAAAAATAAAGTTCATCCTTTAGGATGTGTTAATTTACTAATTAGTCAAAAACAGAAGTTAAAAAATGCCAAACTCTTCATTTTGAGATTAGCAATTGGAAATTTAAGCAAGTTACAAGTTTAATAAAGAACAGTTAAATAAAGAACACTAAAATGTGAAAAGCAAATTACGTTTCAAAGTTAAATAATGAATAAGCTTTACAGCTAAATAAATTACGCACTGTTAATAAGTACGTATGTATATATATCTTAACCGGAGGAGTTACTCAATAAATAGTATAATTAACTTACGAGGTCCATCCCCAAGGATACAGCAGGTAGTTGCCGTACGAGTGCAGCGTCAGGTAGAACTTGCCGCGTCCGGTCAGTCCCAGGAGAAGATCGCGGAGTATCTGCGTCTCCGGCTCGGAGAAGGCGGTCTCGCCCATGTAGGTATCGGAGCAGGAGTAACTGGAAGCGCCAACCTCACCCCAGTGGAAATCAAAGTTGCGGTTGGCATCGGTGCCGTAGCAGGAGGCGCTGATCGGCTTGCGGGTCTTGCGCCACAAGCGAGTGGTCGTGTGGGTATATTCATAGCCATCAGGATTCACCACGGGCAGGATAATCCAGTCGAAGTCCTTCAGCAGAGCCGAGTTGGCGGCAAAGTTCTCAACCAGCTGATGGATGACGTACAGAGCTCCGGCGTGGGCGATCCATTCGCGAGCATGGATTCCGGCGTCCAGGAAAATCACATTCTTGCCGGTCTTGCCATCTCCGTTGCTGATCGTGATGGTCTTGATGTCTCGCTTCTCGTACGACTGGCCAGCGACCTCAACCTTAACGCGGCTGGGATAGGCGGCGGCCAGCTCATCCAAATAGGCATTGATCTCGGCATGGCGATGGAAGGCAGTGAAGCTGATGCTTCGTCCGGCGGAGCGCAGGTTCATCAGTCGCTGGTTCTGGTTTTCATCACGCTCCATGCGCAGGGACTTACCCATATTGTCTTCGACCACCAGGAAGGCCACGTTGTACTTCTCCAGCAGATGCTCGAAACCCTCCTGATCCTCCGGCTTCACCATCACGCGGCTGGTGGAGTCCAGAGCGCGGGGAAGATCGAAGAAGTCGTACTCCTCGTTGTTGGACAGGCGCAACAGCAGCTCCTTCTCGAAGGCATTGTGAGCCTGCACATCGTAGACTTTGTAGCTGCAAAAAGTAATACAAATATTAGTTACAACTTGTTTAAACACAATTTAATGAGTGGGTAAAATAGCAATTAAATTGCGATTAAAGCGAATATCTATTATTTTGTCCTGTATTTATAATATTTAAATATATATTTCGTTATCTAGCTCAAGAAATTGTATAAAATAGCTTGAATATCTAATAGAAATTGTAAAGTTAAGTTAATTTAGCAAACTAAAATTTAAGTAAATACTTTGTTACACTAAAGATCAAGTATTTTTTGAAAGGAAAATCACTAAAAAATCGAATTAGAAAAAAACCAACTAATACAGCTGGCTACTCCTCATTTTTCGGAAAACTCACCCTTCGTAACTCTCGGCGGCCAGGGCCAGGCCGCAGAGGAGCAGCACCAGTGCTAGTTGCTTCAACATTTCGTTTCAACTTTGATTTTCACAGTTCTAGTCAGCTCCGATCCGATCCGCAGTGTTCCGGCTCAGGGCTTCTATTGGGGAACACAGCCAACGGTTGCTAGTTTTTATAGACAGTCGGCCACTCATCCGAACAAACTTTACCTGCGTCCTCTTATCGCAATTCCTTACAGAAGTCGATCGTCGCCGAATGGTTATCTTTTATCAGTGCTAGATGGGCGATGTTCGGAAAGTTCTATATTCCTTGTGATTTTCTTTGATTTGATTTGTTGTTTTGTTTCCGGCGGCGGTTTGGGCAGGGTTCTGGGGGAAATCTATCAAAATTTACAATATGTGACAGCCAAGTTTGTAGTAAAAGTGTTTCCACTCGGTAAAGTCATGTATAGGGTTTATTCTGCGTTTGCCTTGTGACGTTAATGGTTAGTGAAAGAATTTAATGAATCACAGACATTCCAGCAACGAAGTTTGTAGCGTAAAATAATTCAAATAATAATAAAATCTATTGTAAAAAACTGGGGAAATAAGTTCACCTAAAAATATTCATTTTATTATTATGAATTGCAAAACATTCAGCTGCTTTAATGACACTTTTTTACAAAAATGTCTGAATAAAACATATATAATGGTTCCAGAAATGGGGAATATTTATATTCCTTTTGAAATATAGGGAATACAATGTATATTACTTGTAATATAATTAGTTTTTCATATATGTTATGTAAACTTCAGAATGAACTTGTTTTTACACATAATTATATTAATCGGTCTTCAAGATCTTTTTTATCTTTTTTAATCTGCTGTAGTTTTAAGTGAAACCTTTAATTTATTTAGCTTCATACAATTATGAAACACACCTAAGATTGTGTGTTTCGAATGCCATTTTTATGAAATGCGTAATATATATGAATGTACAGACACTTCAATAATTGCACTCAGTTTTAAATCAAATTTACGTTTGTCATCGCTCCGCAGATATCTGCTATTTTCGGCCGGCTTTGCCTTTCGGAGCTACTCGTAAATTCGGTCATCTGGCTTTACGCAATAGACATTTGATTTATATGGCACTCTTGGCCTTAGACTTCGTCAATTTCTGGAGCGCACGCCAGTCGCTGTCCCTATCTTTTTGTATTTTCCATCATATTTTTGTTGTAGCAGTTCTGCCTCTGTTTCGTCGTTTGAATTGTTTGCAAAACGTGGCTTTATCAGTTCTGTTCTGTGCACTGCACCAAGAAAAAGTTACCAGTTTAAAACAATGAAAATCTATACGCGGCCCGCCGAACAAAACAATCAAACTGACAAAAACTGCATGAAAATGAGAGATAAAAAAAAGAAGTCAAAACAAAAACAGACAAATGAAAAAGTCTGCTGCCGCGCACACAAAATATATTTGAAAATTTATTGCATTTCATGAGTTTTTCCATATTTGTCTGCATTTGTAGGCAGACTTTTGGTCACAAAACTTTTGGCTGCTGCAACAACAACTACAGTGGAGCTACAACAACGCGGAAGTTGCTTACTTAAAACTGACAATGAGCGCATGGAAATGACAAAAAACACTGCGGAAACTGTTGGCTCGTAATTTTGAATGGGCCATTGGAAGCGACAGCCACGGGCCCTGCCCTCTCTAAGCCGAATTTGTGGAAAAGTTGGCACATTCCCTCGGTTTGAGAGGGTATACTTGCTCTGATGCTTAGGATTTCCTTGTCCTGTTTCTAAGTACTGGGGATTAAAATTAGGCACGACTAGTCGTTCGTAGATCAGTATTTTAACTAGAAGTACTTTTGCAAAAACCTGTGGGGCCTTTTATAACCAGTCATTACATATGTATTGTCGACTACCTGCCTTACAATAAAACCCTACGAAAATTGCGAAAAGGAACTTACCCTAAGCTAAAGTTTAGAAAATGTTTAAACGCAAATACTATAACTTCTTTAAAATAATTTTTATTATAGCATTCTAGTTTTTCATTCATAATCAATCATACGTACGTATATTTTAGTTAAATCTATATAATCGCACACAAAAAGTACGTCTCCTTTAAATCGAATTAATTTCAATTAAATATGATAAAACAAGTTATGGCAGGTGGATTATATTTTTAAAATGTATTTTTTTTACAGAATTTAAAGTTATAAAAATATAAATATAAATCCTGCTCATTCTACATACACATTAATTAAAAATGGCTGTCAAAGCGCATCAAGTATTCGACCTGTTGCCTGGAATTCACTTGCCGTACTTTAATTTTTTTTATGGGCTGCATGTGACTGGCAAAAACAAAAACAATTCTCTGTATGAGTGTGTATGCGTTTTGCTGGGTTGTATTTGTTTTTCTTTGTATTTACTTTTTCGGTTTTCCAAAAAACTTTAGCTGAAGTCTTCCAGCTGGCTTTTTGGCGTCTGGACAAAGCGGCATTGTTTGTCACGCTGCCTTTCTAAAGGAAATATTATGCCAAATTATTTGCTATTTGCAATGTGATTTGTGATAGTCAGAGCTTCAAAAGGCATTAATCGAAATTGATTGGAGCATTTTTCGGGCAAATTGCTTGTAAGTAGTTCTTGGGAATTCATTAGTCTGTCATTTGCATTTCAAACTTTTACGCTGTGGATCTTTAATTTTCATTTTGCATAAATTACGATGACTAAGCCCGGCATGAACTTGCGGCTTTTATTGCTCTATTAGAAGGAAAGGGGTTGGTGTGTCGGCGAAAAGTGTTGAGTGTCAAAAACTTGGCCGCAAAATCCGGAAAGGGGGAGCGGGGCAGAATGAAAGGGAGCCAATGGCTTGGGGAGGATTTTAATTAAAATTCATCTTCACATTTAATCAAATCATGGCAACCCCTGGCTGCCATGCCTTCCCCGAATGCCCTGCCTCCCTGCCTTGCCTGCCTGCGACTGACATCGACACTGGCTTCTAATTAAGTGCGAAAAATCGTTAAATGTAAAATCAAATCGTGCAAAAAGTAATTGGACGAACTTGGAGGGTAGAAGTTTAAACGGAGTAAATGCTTGGCATTGTTTTGCGTTTGGATTAAGGCCACAGCTCGACGGGGTTGGGGCCAAGTGGGTGGCAGGTGTCAAATATTTACAATCTATTATGTAGTCGTTGCTGGCTATTACCAGCCACAGCAGCAGCCACACCGTTGTTTTGGCCAATTTTCTTAATTGCCCGCCGGAAATCCAATCCGCAATATATAGTGCTTCGCCGCCTTTTGAATTTCCACTTAAATTCCAAAGTTTATCTGGCCCCGCAGCTGTTCATTGTCCGAGTGTATTCCCTGGGTGTATATAAGGCCGATTTGGAGCTCGATTGGCATTTAATTTACTCTCTGCTCCGCCGCAAGATGAAACGCCTTTTCGTTGCACTCTGCTTGATCCTGATCCTGCCTCTGGTCCTGGCCCAATATACCGTATACGATTATCCCGATATTGATCGACTGAGACAACCACGACTGAAGCCCAAAGAAGTGATGCCTCCATTTGTATCGAGAGTTGACTACCGCACCCTGGAAAGTTTAAGGGGACTGGGATAAACCATAAACAACATAAATAATATACAAAAATATCAAAGAATTGTAATAGCAAACATAAATAAATTTTATACCGCATTCCCACTCTTATTTATTTATTCTTTGCTTTTAAAGTTACTTCACCTTTATTAAATCTATTAGGCTGCAATGAACCCAGAGAATTCTGGTTTCAACGAGTAGATTTTATGGGAAAATGCTCGACTGACACCTCGAATGAATCCGATTTCGAGGACTTTGTTTTGCATTTGACATAGATTGCGGCACACACTTGCTCGGCTGTGGCAAGTGATTCGCTGAGCTCATGCATATTTATAAAGCCAGCTGCACCCTGTCCTACGACAACCGGAAAGAATTCCCAGCTCGAATAACCCCTTTCAAACTGAACAAATCGGACCGGATCGCAGTGCATCGTTCATTGACAGTGGCAAGCAATTTTTTAATGGATTTTTTGTTTGTTTTTTGTTCCTCTTCTCTTAGCCGGTTTACGGTGAGTTCAGTTTATCGAGATCTCCAATCTGGCGGAGAGCCAGATTCTCCCCTTCTCGTTGACAAAACTCAATTAGCTCTCTTAAGCTCATTTGCTGGGGTATTTATTTTATTTGCTAAATGTGGCTTTAATTAAGCTAAAGCCAAAGCATTTCAGGTAAACCGAGCGAAAGCAGTTGCGGTAAAATCATTAAAAAATAGGTGGGAAAGTCTGGCGACTATAAAGTACCTGTTGTGTTTGGATTAAAGGAAATAACATTTAACAAAATATTTATAAGCTGATTAGTTTCTTAATTCTGCTGAAAATATCAAATATCTGTTTAGAAATTTAAAAATTTCAGTTTACAGTGACTAAAGTATATTTAAATAATAATACGCTTTAAAAAGTTTAAGCGGTAGATCCCTATAAAGTTCTTAAGCCAGATCAAGAATATGTCGGCAAGAGAACAAAATGCTCTACAAGTACCGGATAAAAACGGTGAAAAAGCACAAGAAAAAAGCGAAAAACCCAAAAGAGGTGAAAATGAAAACAACCTGTGAATGAAAAATGAAAAAGGCGACAAGAAAACCCAGAACGAGAACAACCAAATGCCAAACAAACGGCACACGTCGTTCTGTTTTTTCCCCTTCCTTTCTCTATAGCTGTTTCCCTTACTCTCTGGCCCTGTCTCTGTCACACATGCACCTGCAACAAAGCCAAGTAAGTCGTATTAAATTTAATTGGATTTGAGTGTTTACCAGCGTCCCAAGCCGCCGGCAAAGCCACAGGCAGCAGAAACAGCAGCCAAAGCTGCTGGCAAAAATGCGTTCCACTTTGTCGTATTTCTTTTTTTTTAACTACACAGAAAATACATTTTGTTATTTGTTAAAAAATCTGTGGATGAAGCCTTGTATAGTGTTGGGTTTAAATTTAACCATTAAAATGTAAAATATTTAATAATTTGTTTGATACAATACAATTAATCATTTTAAGTATTTAAATAAAATGAAAAAAGTTACAGAGGTACTTATGTTGGAAAATATTTAATTCAATAAGTTTCTTAACAATTTAAAGGTATTTTTCTTATTTTTATTATAGCTTCTTACATGTTTTATTAAATAAACCTTTTAAGCTTATAAATTAATCTTTTTTCCTTAGGATTAGACATCTAGACTCTTAAAAATATATTCATTTAAAGACTTTGTAAGATTTTTATATTTATTTGCAGAACAAAGTTAAAATCCTGAACTTAGCTTTTTGTAAATATATTAATTAATTAATTTTGTAATTATACAAAATCTACAAAAAATGGTACCATATATTTCATATATTAATTTATATTTTCAGTGGTTGCCTCCTGAGTGTGTGTTTATTCTGCATTGTCGTTTGCTGTGCGTAAATGTGTGTGTGTGGGTTGGGTGTTGAGTGGCAGCAAAAATTTCATACATTTCGCAGGTAGCATGCGGCTTAAGCCGGATTTTATAGACATACAACGGCAGTGGCAGCCACACACACCCCAAGCCCGGTGAAGGTGCAATAAAAAACTACAAATATTGCGTATACGCCTGGGAGCCGACTGCTGCACGTGGCTGTTGTCAGCGCAACGCTTTCATTTGCAGAGCAAAGGACCAATTAGCGGAATACATACATGTACCTACCTATATATGTACATATAACACATCTGTATTTATATTGGTGTCATCTGTTTTGTGGCATACTTTTCGGAGGCCATTGTCAGCGGTAAAGTTTCAGTTTAGATTTCTATAAGAGAGTAAAGAGTATACCCAAAAGGGTACATTTTAAGATAAGATCATTTATAAAAAGTATATTATTCCTAAAAAGATATTACGCTGGCACTTAAACTTGAGGTTTATTAAAGAGATTTTTATTTTAAAACATTACAAGTTTGTGCGAGTTTAATCAAAATAAACGCCAGTTCAAATCAATGAGTGCAAATTCAGATTGAAGGGGCTAAATTTAATTATACTGGACAGCTAATTTAGCAACATATTCGCTGTCTGGCTTCAAGAGCAGACTCGCCGCCGCTGGCTGGCTTAAATGTTAGCATGCAAATATGATAAATCACCGCCATTATTGGGCCATCAATCAAAATTATGCGTCCCGTGTTGTCAGAGCTCCGCCCGTCTGCTCGTCTCACACTCAACCCTATCTCTTTTGCCCTCGCTGGTTGTGTGCCAAGTGTCTAATTGAATAACGAAGCGTGCAAATTGAGGCGCCTCCCCTGGCAACGCCCTCTTTTCCCAGGATAACCAAACGGAGGATCCGAGGAAAAAGCGGGGGCAGTGCGGAAAGTGTGGAAGGCCCGGCGGCAGTTAACAACACATCCGTAAAGATTTATGGAGACAGACGGGGAAGGCGGACGGAGAGAGAGTGCGACACTTTCAATGTCTGCGGTTTGTCCCGCCGGCGGAATAGCACAGCATGTTATCCTGCGGGCCACCAGGACTTGCTTTCCAACTCGCCTCAATCTCAATCTCAACTCCAATCCTCAGTCTGGGCTGGCTCCACACATTAACATAGTTTTTTAGCATCAGGTATGCAAATGCCGCCGGTGGTATACAAAGTTGCACCCCGTCCAGTCCACTCGGAGACCTCCCCAGTCCTTTATCTTTCATCCGTACTGACAAGCAAGAGCGACTGGAGACGTTGCTGCTGCACTGCCATTATAAGTTTTAGATATAACAGAGAGTATTTATCCTTGCAATGTGCAATATATCCTTTGTAAATGCTTAAAGAATATGTGTTGCGTTTAAAACAATTTAAATTTAGAAAATATTTAGAAAATGAAAACGATGAATATACAATTATCCGGTTTCTTAAAATAATAATAATAATAATAATAGTGTATTGAGATTAAAATTACACTAATAATCAATTTCTACGATTTTCCGGATAAGCACTCTTTTCCAAAGTGTTGCTATCTCTAGGTCTAATCGGCTGGATTAAATATACAAAAAACTAACCTCGACTATATCGGAGATCACAAACATAATGTTTTTGTCAAAAGACAAGTGCAGATGGTTGTATACACAGTCTGTTTCGCTTCCACCATGGAAATTGTTCATTAAAACTTTACTCCCGCATTTCTTAACATAGTTAATAAAGAATAAATCGTTATATTTGTAGCAGTGTAATATTTAGATGTGATATCGGTGTTACCGTTACGGTTACACGTTGGTTTTTAATCCCGTTGCATTTGATTGTATGCAGTTGGTGCAAAAAGTAATTTAGTCCTTCGCCCTCTTTCTGCCGCTTGCTTTCTTCCTTCCTTCGTGGCGCTCCTGTGGTCCTTTCTTCGTGCTCCTGTTTAATTTGCAGCATGTCAAAAAAGTAACTATACCAACAACTCGGTGTTTGTGCCTTTGTGTGCATATAATTATTGCATTTCTCGCACGTTCCGGGAAAGTACGAAACTACATACGGATATACGTATGTATATAGTATCTACATATATGTATATCCCTTGGGACAGGACCTCCAGTCTGTTTGCCTTGCAGTTGGCAAATGGCACATTTTCCGCTTCCCCCCTCCCCGCTATTACTGTGCCCTGTTTCTTCTCCCTTTGTTTCGCTGTAAGTATTTTTTAATGATACATAAACTAAAAAGATACACACTCTACCCGTCTCTGCCGGCAACTCGTCTAAATTATTTACACATCCGTTTTGCATTTTCCGAGTTTGTTTGCGCCACGCATGGCCTGTACTCGAAGCATTTCCACTTTGCATTTTCTTTTCGTACCCATTATTTGTCGGTAATGGGGTATATGGTAAATATCACCCTACATATATCTTGTTATACATTTCGTCGCCGTTTGTTAATGACAATTTTAATTTATGTGCGTTACGCATCTGATTCATGTGTATATTCTTGGTTCTTACAGTTGGTGGTAGTATTTTTTGCATGCTATTGTTGGTTATCTTTATAGATATTTCTTGCTTGCATTTTATAATATTCGGGTTAGCAATTGAATAAAATAGCAGTATGCAAACATTTCTGTGATCTAACTTCAGGGTCTTTAAAAGTCGAGGCACTCGTTTTTAATTTTTTTGTTTTCGTTACGCCCCGCTTTTGGCCGCATTGTTCCCTCATTTGCAGCTCAACACTTTCTGTGTCATTGTGGTGTCTGTCTGTGGTGGTTGGTTCAGTAGGTGGTGCCATAGTTGGTGCAGTGGGTGATGGTTAATGGGTGTTGTTGCCCCAAGCACTAGCCTCCATTTCCGCTGACGCTTTGTGCCACTGCCATATAATTAATGCGTTCTTCAACAGTTTTTCTTTACGCATTGAGTGGGTCTTCATATGAGTTACAGAAACGTCCCAGATTCAATCATTAAAAGCCAGAGAACTCAAGGATACCTTAAAGGTTACATGCTTTCAATTAAATGGATTGGCGGTTTTTTGTCATGTTAAACGGATATAAAATATTTGTTGCCAGTATATAATAGTAAAAAATCACTAATAAACTATAATCAATCGTTAATATCTAAGAAAATCCTTCTAAGAAATCCTTCTATCCATTTCCGACCTCTAAAAATGTAATTTCCGGCAAATACTAGAACCCGAAATACGATTTTACCTCCTTGATTAGAATTCTTTCTTTCGACGCGTTCTGAAGTAATTAAAACCGCAACCAGAAGGCTGCACTCCATGGCCAAAACCAGAAATCTAGCCCCAAAAACTCTAACCAAGTATTGTTTATGCAATTAAAGGCTTGGATTCTACCATGGGAAAGGGGTGAGCACTTTGGTCAAGAAGATTTCCAGAGCACTTCTAGCCTAACAAATTGTTTTCGCTGTCGTATTTCAACTGTTTTGGGGTCTGCACTTGTTCCGGTTTTTGTTGCTCCTACTTCCGTTTGTTGTTGTTGTTGTTCTGGCCCCAGCGGTTTGTAGGAGATAAAAATGCCTGGCAATTGTTACGTTAGGCGCACAAAACTAACTAACGGCAACAGCAACTCAGACAATGGCTTTAATTTAACTGTCGGAAGTGAAGCACAATGCAAAATACGAGTTGAACTTACAAGCAATTTGCCTTATGCACGGCGCCCAGGAAAACTGTGGAAACAAGGAGTTTGAGGCGTTCGCGTTACGCCCATTTCTCACTCAAACTAAAGGGCGACGCTTACGTATGGAAATACAGTGAATAATAGATATATGTTTAACGAGGAATCATTTTTTAAACTATTAGCAATTAGAAAAATAAGATTGCTGAAAATAATTTCTTAATCAAACAAAAAATGAAAAAGGATGTTTAAATATGCTGTAACATTAATTCAAACCTCATTGGTGTCTTTATTTAAGAATATATTGTAAATATTTTGTACAATTAAGAAAGCTTCTCTCGGAACCTCACAATAAGACATTTTTTCAGACATTGCTAGTTTCACTGCCGTATTCTAATTTGAATATAAAAATATACATTTATTTTCAAAGTATATTTATTTTTAATGCAGAGTTTACTGTAGCTGCATGCATTTTGTTCACATAAATCTAAGCCAACAAAAACTTGGCGGAATCGCAGCTCCGTTGCACGCACATGGAGAAAAACTAAACGGGTTGGGGTTAGAAGTTACCGCGGAAAGGATCAAGGATTCGAGCTGGAGTTGTGTTGAGTTGCTCGGCTGGTGTTTGCTTCTTTTTTTTCGCTTCTCGACTTTGCCTTTGGTATGTTCATTATTTTTATCTCTCTCGCAATGAATGCAAAACTACCAAACGAAACAAAAACAGCAGCAAAACGGCAAACAGCCCTGGACTGGAAACTAAGGACGCAGGACTGCGAGAACTGCTGCGAAATACGGAGCAAGGATCAGACACACAAATATGCAAAACAGTTGGAGGATTCATGGCGCTCAAAATCTAGGCGTAAAGTGTGAATAACGCGTGGAAAATGTGAATGAGCCGAAGGCGCTTTTCAGCTGGAACCCAAAGAAAATCCTGGAAAGAGCGGGGAATGCAATCAGCGGAATTGTAATTTGGCCCAGCGAAATTTGTGTGAGGTTTTCCTCCGGCCGAAGACCAAGGAGAAGTGTAGCCATGAATGAAAAAAAGGGAATCCTGCGAGCAAACAACTTCCGTCGGATAATGGCAAGTACCAAGTGGATCGGTGCTTTCAAATCCGTACACAGAAAACCCTTGTTTGCGGTTTATAGCTTAAGTTTTGTTGTGCTTCATATCTCGATCTTTATTTTAGAATATAATATTTAATAATATTAATAATATTTATAATATTTATAATATTTATATTTTTATTTTTATAAATCAAATTAATAAGTGAGATTAGTTTTTGATTGGACAAAGGATAGAATTCATTTTAAATGATTACCAAGTTTTTTTTCTATTACGACTTTACTTTTCTTATGGTTTTCATTATATTATAAAGAATTTAGTTAATGCTATCAGATAGATATATAATTTTTTTACTCTGTACCTCCCTTTTTCTCCCTGAGCTTCATAATAATTTCCTTCATTCTCGGAGGCATTCACGTCATGTTAAATGCGCTGCAAAATTGCATTAACTACGCACGCTTGTCACTTTCTGATAAGGGAATTAAATTTTGCGGTTTTACGCTGCCGGCGACACACAATCCCAGTCCGAGAACCCTTCGTTGTTCCGAGTTCTCCCCGTCCTTGCCCGGCAATCCTCTGGATTTCCCTTTTGGCATTGGCCGTGTTTATGGCCAGCATGTCAGCGGAGCTGTCAACACTGAAAGCGAGACACGGCCATAACCATCGCAGTCATCATCTCATTCTCATCGCCGTGGCTTCAATTCAATTTGCTGGGCTTGGCTTGGCAGAAACAAAAAGATTTTGTGGCATACTTTGCGGACGAGACCCTTAAAGAGTCATGGAGTTTGAAATACAACACTGAGAGTTCTTTGTTTTACATTTAATACTAAATTAGCGTTTTATTTAAAGTAGAAAGTGTAGAAATTATACATTCTACTTTATTGTGGCCATTAATATTATATTACTGTACATATAAGTATAAACTGGATAAACACTTATGAATTTAAGGGATTTACAATAAAGAACGTTTGGTTAACACACAAAGCCTAACAATTGATATTTAAATACAGAGACCTGTACCTTAAACCGGAAAACACCGTCCTGGTTTGCTCTGTTCCAGTTTAAAATTCCGATTTCCCGTCCTCGTGAATTTACATAGAAACGCAATTGCACAAGTTGGTTGATGATGGTGAGTGGATAATTACCGCAGAACAGGCGCTATTGACTAGGAAAACCGCATCGTTCCGGCATCGTTCCTTACTTATAAGTGGGCCATAAAGTAAAGTTTTTTTTCCACACGCTGCCGGAAAAAGTTTTCCTTTGGCGGAATTAATGTGCATATGGCACGCACAAATGTCACAGGAAGGGTGAGGAGATAAAAAATGATATATACTATACATATATAGTATGAGATATACCGACAGGAATCTATTCCGAAAGGCAGTTAAAAAGGCGTTGCTGCACTGCGCCAAAGTTTAATGCGATTTTGATTAATTTGATTAATTGCCCGAGCTCATAAATCATCAAATTCCGTATGCGGTACATTATTGGTTTCAAGGAGACGGGGCACACGCAGATATATATATATATATATGGGGGATAGGGATATATGAGAGGGATATCCCCACGAGCCTGACCCGAAGAAATCTGCTCGGCGGGACAGCGCTTGACAAATGGCATTTTGTTGCCTTGGCATGCCGCTGAGCTTGGGCTAAATATTTTCGTAATTACATTTCCACGTCGAGTAATTAATTTTGTCTCGCCTTGGCTGGCTTCCCCTTCCTAAGCCCTCCCCCTCACATCTCAAGGATTTTCCCGCTCTCCGGCGCTGTTGACATTTGCCATTATGGGTTGCATACTTTTGGGCGTTCTTGCTTTCCTCAAGTGTCACCGAGCGTTTCCTTCGGATTAGATGCAGACCTCGCCTTATTATTATTATTATTATGTTTTATTATTTTATGGGGCATCTTGGCACACTTTTCATGTAATTTTCCCGACTTAAATCTGTTTTATTGCCACCATCTGGTCGAGGTTGAGGTTGAGGTCCCTGGGGACCGCACACGTAGACCCGGTCGCATAAAAACTTTTCTGGCTACTTAAGCCGTTGGCAGGCCGAAATTGTGGCCTAAATTATGCAACAAGGTGGCCGTAAAAACGGACAACCGTTCGGGGCATGTCAAACGGGGCGTATGTGTAATTAAGCATGAAACAGTGGATCAGCATTAAGAGTTGAGTAGAAAGCTGGGAAATTTAAGGTCAGAGGGCCTTAGTTTTACTACAGGGAATTTAAAAAATTGTTTTTCTTATTTGGGAGAAGAATGTAAAAACTATTTTTGGGGTTAAAATTACGAAATGCGTATGAAGGAAAATGTGAAACAAACGTAAGCTCTTGGTTTGAGCATAATTTAATAATTTACCATATTCCGAAATATTTAAAAAATATGAATAACATTTATTTATAAAATAGAACGTTAATTTGATACAATCCAACTTTAAATGTATATAAATATACCGATTTTCTTAGCTCACATAACATTTTCATTGGGGTCAGCTGTGAATTAATTTAGAATAATTGCCTCACCATTAAAGAGCTTCATAGCAGGTGAACCTTACTTCCATTTTACCTTTTCCACACATCCTGTTCCGGTGAATCTCTCTACATCTTTTGAATCCACTTTGTAGCAGCCCCTCACATGCTGCCAGTACATAATTTGCTGTTAATGTACTTGGAACCGGGCTCTTGTCCAGCTTTTGTCCAGGTGAAGCTGACAACTTTCCCGTAAAACACACACCCTGGATCCACCGTCTGGATGACATTTTTAAGGTCCTGGCGACACATAATTAACCCAATTAGAATGTGTGTGTCAGAGCTAAGCTAAATTTATGTGAATTTTTAATTATGCTCGGACAGCAGGAGCGACAGCAGCAACAACAATCACAGCCACTAGAGGTGTCGTTTGTTGTCCGCTGGCAACCGCAAACCAAACACCAAACAGCCAACAACGAACGGCCAGGAGTCGGCAGCCAGGAGCCGGGAGCAGCAGCCAGGAAAAAGCAGGACAAACGACCTGAACCCAACGTTGGTTAAATGAAAAACGTAGTAAACTGTGCGCAAAACACCTGAGGATTCACCATGGCGACCGACAATGAGTGGCCAACTGGCGTCTGCTGTTCCAGCTCCTGTTCCCGCTCCTGCTTCTGTTTCAGCTACTGCTCCTGCTCCAGCGCATTCTACCAACCCTCTTGCTGTTGTTTTTGTAGTCAAGCAGCTTTGCCATTTCCGGGCGTGCCTTTTGTTTGCTACGTTTACCTTTTGGCCATTGTTGGTGAGGCACTCAGGAAAAAGTACACAAGGGAATATCTAATAAGTAATGAACAAAAAATCACTATTTTTGTTTGAATATTTTTCATTGTATCTTTATATCTTTACGTATATATTTCCTTCATTACCTTTCGGTTCTTTTTATGATTTAAATATGTTTTTTTCCGGTGTATTTCAACTGCTGCTGTTGTTGGTTTAACTGCATAGTGCCTTGTGACTTTTTGTGTGCAGCAACCGCAACTAGAAAGGGCCCGACTCTCTCTGCCCCTCGAAAATGGGACCCGGAGTCAGAGAGACTGGCAAAAGTTTTAAGCAAATGTTGCCAAAGTGTTTAACATTTTGTACGGTGTCAGTCGCTTCCTGTTTGTACGAGAGGGAGAGTGTGTGCCTGCGTGCCAAGGCGCCACGGGGACCTGAACCTCGGAGCAGGACCAAAAGGAGCGGGAACTGGCCCCGGCACAGACTGGCAAATGAACTCCACCTGGAGTCGGGCCAGCCGACTGGTTGAACGTGTGGATAAATGTAAATTAAACTGAGCCTAGAGCGGGGACAGAAGGTCCGGCAGGACATGGAGTCGTTGTAGACTTGGACAGATTCCGGATTGACAGAATTTATAAAAGAATGGGAACAGTTTAATTTGAACTCCGATTTTCTGCAAATTGGACATGCACTACAATTATGAAACGATGTAAATGTTTGCCATTTGAGCTTATTTTAAAAAGATAATATTATTATTTCTTTTACATTCGCCAATGTTAATTATTACCTCGGCATATAAAATGTATTGGATTGATAGAATTATTTAAATCTTTATGTATATTTATAAAATTCACAGTTATAGTTTATTTGCATGTTATATTTGAGCATTTAAATTAAGGGTAATTTATTTTTGTCATTTTTAAGAATTTTTGAGTTGGTTTTGTTGACAACTTTGGCTAGTTTTCAGCTGCTTTTTGGGGGTTTTTGATGCAGTTTTTTGCGACTTTTTGAAGGGTTTTTGAAATGGTTTTAATAGTTTAGATTATTGGATTATTTATTCAGCTTGTGGTTGTTAAAACTCTTTTTGGCGTATTTGTTTGTTTTCATGTTTTCTTTAGCGATTTTCGTTAGAAATTTTTGAGGACGTTTTTAAAATAATTAAATTTATTAATCACAAATATTTGGCTTATTAGTTTAACTAATGGCATTTTATTAAGTCAAGATGTTTTTAACAATTTTCTGGAAGATATTGTATTATAATCAGTATAAATTTGCTTACAGTTTTACTATTTCTAGTTTAATTATTCAAGCAGTTTTGATCTTTATACAGGTTATTTAACCTGATCTTAATTTACTTAATATGCATTTCCAATTCAACCCTTAGGGCCAGGGAATTTAGCAGTGTGAGCCTGAATATTTTACAACTTCCTGGCAATCTGGTCGCCGCTCCGGCGACAAGTGTTGGGCATATTTTTGGTTATCCGGGTGCTGGATTTTGATTACCGGGTTATGGAATTTCATTAAAAAGTTGCAGGACTCCGAAAAAGGGGCGCCAAATCTCGTTTAAAGCTGGATTCCTTTAGCTTGCGTGTGCTGGGCAAATGAAAAGCAGACGATTCCATATAAAATTTTATGAGGACGAAAGCCAGAGCATTAATTTCTATCAGGAAAGTCAGAAAGGTTGAGTGTCTGCGCTCGCCGGTGAAAAGGAGACAAAGGCCACGCCAAAGGAAGAGGAGTGGGTTGCCCAGCTCTCTTTCCTCTTTCAGCTCAGCTTTTTTCTATTTTTTGGTTCAAGGATAATCATCCGGCATCGCGTGCTGTTGAAATTTAAGGAGTGTATGTGATTTTTATCATGCAAACAGCCGGAAAGTGACCCCTGCCCCTTTGTCGCGACCCTCAATCAAAGGAACGTGCTAAATGAGTAAGGTAAATGAAATTACCTGACCGAACACACCTCAAAAAACTGCGATGGCGGCGGGGTGCCCGGCTGTGTCCAGCTGGGTCCTTTTTATATCCTCGATGTCCTGCGTGCGTGTGCCCAGCAGCGGAAATTACAAATTTGTTCGCCGCTAATGGATTTCCATTCGGATTGCTTTTCCCCCTCCACTACTTCACTTTAAAGCTTAAAGTGAAATTCTTTCTCTTCCCGAAATGCAGGATGCGGCTGCACCCCGAAATTAGCTAAAAAATTTATGCGAAACGTTGCGAAAATTAAATTTTCGCCTGCTGTTGTCAACGCGGCGCGTCGTCATCGTCCTTGCCACAAAACGCTAACGACTACAAAATTGCAAGAAAATTACCCGTTAATGTCCAACATTTATGTCTGCCTCCCAAGACGCTCAACGAGGCGGAGGCGTCTGTTCTGTTTTGGCCTGGTCTGGCCTGGTCCCGCCTGGTCGATGCGGTCTACAGAGAAAAACATTACGTCCACTGGCAGATAATTCTTTTAAAATAAAGCACTTTTTAAATTGCTAGAAACCTAAAAAATTCTGGAGATAAATACTTGAGGAAAGGATTTTATTAAACAAGACTTTTCGGGGACTTCTTGTGAATTATATTCTTAAATCCTTTCAACTATTAAGCCAAAATTTTAAGAAAATATACCAATTTACATGAAATGCCAATTAATTTAAATATGCAACAATAAATGTAATGTTTTTTTAACTTACAGAAATTTTTCATTTAAAATTTTAAATGGAAAATGAGTAAATCCCCTGAATGATGAAAGTTTTATGAAGTACAATATATTATATTAAACCCGCGCTTGATTTATCTCTATCTCTTAATAAAATATTATATTATTATAAAATCACTGAAAACCGATCAACTTAATAAACTTACCTTAATAATCTTACACATCGAAAGGCTATTTATTTGTTTATATCTGAAAAGCTATCTAAAAAAACAATCTATGAATTTTGGACTAGACTTTCTGTAGCATTTTGTTTGTTATTAAATGAGTTGAGGTATATTCTATTTTCCAACTCCAACACCATATCCATTGCTTCTCCATTTAAGAGAAGTCATAGATGATATTGCTCAATAATTTTGTTTTCGGTGCAGTCGGAGCACTTGGCTCTTGTCGGCTCCCAAGTCAGGGCCAAGTAATCGTGGCGGAATTTCGGGCAAAGCAAATGGTTCTGGGGAGCGGAGTCGGAGAGCCTCCAACTGGCTGGGAGGGAAAAATAAAATAACTGGCAAAACTATTATGGCCCTTGTGCTTATTACTTGCTGACATGCAAACACTAGCGTTCTCTTTCGCTCGCGGTAAGGTCCTCTCTTTTTTTTTTCTGGTAGTTAGAGTGCTATCATGTCCTGTTTGGGGTCGTCCTGTGGGCTGTCGTGGGCGGCAGCGCCGGGCTGGCCAAGGACAAGGACAATGTAGGAAATGTAACAAACTTCAACGCCAACTTCACGTGTGGCGTGGGTGGCAAAACTTTAAGCGGACCGGCATTAAATATTCAACGTATTTTGGCATTTAATTTGCAGCACACAATAAATAATAACATGACACATAGCAGCCCCAATCGAAAATCAACAGTAGCAGTAACAACAGTTGCTACTTGCCAGCGTGCTGGCCGGAATAAAAGTAAATAAAATTGCTTTTCAACGAAACTTGGCGAACCTGACACACATGTCGAAGCGTCATTAATAATGGAGGTGGAAGACGTCGCTACTTGGGGGATGGCTGAATCAAGTGGAAAGTAACACAATGGAGGGCGACGGACGGGTCCAGAAGTCAACCCCGGGATGTCAAACTAAATTTATGCACCCACACACGCCACCGAGGAATGCGGACAGCCAGGAGTGTGTTTTGTAGTTCGAGTCCCGCATATAACTCAGCCAACCCCTATGGAGAAGAAGCAGCCACCTTCTCAGAAGCCCCCAAAGTTTGCGGTGCCTGCAACTAATTTCAATATCATCAAAAATTAATTCCACTAATTCGATTAGAGGCATTTCTCTCGCAAGGCCCGAAATGTATATGGGAATTCATTAATTCCTGACGCATTTTTCCTTGGCCTCCGCCCGAAATTTAGTACTAGTACGATGTGGCAATGGCGTGTGTTAGCCAAGTGACTTTCTAAGCCCACAGAGTTGGGATAGTCCGGAATCGGGTAATGTATGAGGCTTGGAAAATCGTAATTGGCAAGCTAATTTCGGGCTGACTAAGCGCTGCTATAAATCTAGATTCTATAGCGTGCACAAGTTAAATATATAAAATAATATTTAAATGAGGCTCAAAAATAGACTTTCTATTTATTATTTAATATATATATATATATAAGTGTTTATATAAATTTAAATATGAAAACGTAAGCAATTTGGGTATTAATAAACAGGTTCGAATTATTTATTTCAGAAATAATTCTGGAATATTATATTAATTAATCAATTCCGTATAATCTCTTTTTATATTTTTCAATTCGACAGTAATATTATTCGTTCGTGTTTACGTTGTGGGAAATAAATGCACAAGAAAAAGTATAGGTAAGAGGAAAAGATAATGTTATATTTACATGAATATTTAAACTATTTGATCTACCTCTGCCTTGTGGAAACGAGAAAACGACCAAATATAGTTAAAATTTAAATATAAAACTATAAAAAATGTAGCTCAAAAGCTCTATTGCGCTTTCATTTATTATTGAAATGTAAATACACTTTTAATTTATAATTAATATTATTATAAGAAAATTAAGCAAAAAAATTAAAAAAATTATATGAATATAAATGACATAAGCAACTTGAAAATTGATTAGCAGTTAAGATTTATTTATTTCAAAAATAACTCTTCAATACTGTTTCAAGTGTTTCAATACAATACATTTTAAAATAATATATATCAAAATTCTCAAAATCATTCCGCTCTATCTTAATATTTATTAAAAAAATCCTTTTTTATATTTTATTCGTTGTGGGTAAAAAAACTTCAATTACTATTCACACATCTAACAATTTTCGTGTGTGCCAATATTCTCTCAAGCCATTACCTTTTATTTTGGATATGTAAACTGTTTAATTGAGTTTTCTATTTGAGTTAAATTCTCTCTGTTTGTGCAATCTGCATATGTACACACTCGTGCCGAAGGAAACCCAATTGTCCTAGGGAAAATACACGTGCCTGCATACTTTGTAGCCACAATCCCTTAATCGCATTTTTGAAGCTCCGCATTTAATTAGGTCTCAGAATAAACTCAATTCGAGAATGGCAAATTACGCACCACATTTGGGAAACATTTTTGTTATTTTTTTTTGTTCTTTGCTCTTCAACACACATCACGAAAATTAAATCTCAAGTCAAAGACTCGGTTATCCTTGGGGGTTTCAACCCCCAGCTCCTTGTGCCTTGAATTGTTCTTACCGGTTTTTATGTGGGCATGAGTGTTTTTTATTTAATTTGGCTTTATGGCCTCAGCCGCACCTTATTTCACTCGCTCAGTTCGCATTGTGCAAATAAAAAAATGCTCATGTGCCAAAGAGGCAGGGGTATGTGGAAAGAGTAGAAAAGACAACGTAAGTTTTAAGACGAAGTTCTAATATCCTTACAGGAAATGTTTGATGTTGGTTTCCTTACAATCTTACAATATAGGTAGTTCTTTAGTTTGGCAATATCAATTAATAATCTAGTTTCAATTTACAGAATATATAAACCTGCTTTTAAATTATAATAATTTATTAGTAAAATATTTTCACAAACTATACTGCTATAGATATATATTAAAAAATCATAATATATTTAATTGTTTATAAAGAGTTATTTACCTTATAAGTAGATATAACTTTCGCTGCCCTGCAGAACTTCTCTAAATAATCAGAATATCCTGCGTAAGGGTGCTGGGAGCTGGGTGGGGAAAGGTGTTTCGCTGCGGAAGCCAAACATATCCAGGATGAAGCGCCAAAAGTCACGAAGTGGGCCAGAAGGGGGCGTGGTCGGTTGGCAAGGCAAAAGCGCGCGTTCGCCTTACACTAATTGTCTTTACTGTGCGTGCGTGCGTCTGCCGCAAGGGTGTGAGTTTTTTTCTTTCCTTTACTAAGGTGGGGAGGGGTGCTTGCAGAGCGTTTAGGGGATGCATATATTTTACGGTTGTTTAGCTACACGTATCCGGCATGTGGCGGTGGCAGTTGCCTTTTATAGCCGTCATTTCCGCTGAACAATCCACAATCCCCTCTCAGCCGCAGAATTTACTTCAAAAAAGTGTGTCGGCTAAATGAAATGCAAATTATTTTTTGTTTCCCCTTGCCTCTATCTCTCTACCCCTCTTATTCATTGTTGGTGTCTGAGCACCTGGCAAAATATTCAAGCTTTGCGCATATTTTGCATTATTGCTATTTGCATTATTCACTTAATGATCAAAAATAAACTTTTAATAAGACTCATGATTTGCACTTCCGTTTGCGTTGACTCAACAAAAAGTTTTCACTAACACATCGAGCAAATATTCTCTGCAAATATGACAAAATTCGTATTTCATTCATTTAGTTTTGTGAGTAGAAAAACCAAGAGTTTACGCCAATTTTCACATTTCAAAATCAAGATTGTTTTAGGCAGCCAAAACATAATTTGAACGTGTTTCTTTAGATATAGGAATAACAAAGAAAAATGATAGACAATTAAAGCAATATAATCGGGACTAAGGGAAAAGTCGTTAAGCTTTATTTATTTTTATATTTTATATACTTATTCCAACACCGTTCTTTTCCTTGCACAGTATAATACAACGATGACTATTTCCCGGTGCATTAATGCTGTGACACGCACTGTACTGTATTTAGGACATGCCAATCAAAAGTCTCCAACTGTGACTGGCACTGCAGGAAGACCCGTATAAGTGCAGGAGTCGGAGTCGGAGACAGAGTCAAAGCCGGAGTCATTGTCATTTCTGCGTTTGTTGACTCGTCACTCTCCCCCCTCCATGCCATTCTTTTGCCGACTCCGACCTCCGAATTCCCAATGCCAATTAAATGCGGCTTTCCCATTGTCAGCCGGCCAAGACTTTCCATATGACAATGCTGCCCCTGTAACTGTAATGAGCAGGAAGGCAGGCGGTGGCAAGGACACCCCCCGGGCATTGCTCAGCGGGCGCTCGCATGTCCTGCCAAAGTAAATTAATTGCAGGAGCAACGCAGGCCCTTGATCCTTGCTCCCGTTTCGCTACACGTGCAAACTTGTGCGCAAATTAACATTATCATCAGCCCCGAACAGGGCTACATACAGCTCCGCCCTCGCAAAACACTTGCACTCGTCCTCCGTAGATTAATCGGACTGATTAACCACACGCAGGTCGTCCAGGACGGATCCGGAGCAGGACTAGGGCCTGCTGACCGGAACCCTCTGGTCGTCGTGCCTATTCATTATGCAATTATTTCGAATGACTTTCGTAAGTGATATTTCCTTGGCCTTCGTGCCTTTGCCAGGGAAATGCATTCATCAAGCCAAACGGGAATCCATTTAGGCCGAAATTGGGTTTGGGCTGGTAAGGGGATTAATAAATTAGAACAGCAGGATATTATTCTCGTTTTTTTTTGCTTTTCTGGTTTAATCTTACTATAATATTATTGGCGACCAAAAAATAAAACCGTAAAAATGATGTTCCTAATGCTTAAAAGTTACTATCAAATATTGGCCTTTTAGATATATTATTTATAAAATCTCTTATATCCTTTACTCTAAATATTATTTAAATAAAACCTCATTTAATATCCATTACTCCTTTAGTTTATGAAGAGACCTTTCTGTATAAAAATATAATGTATTTCAACTTAACACTCACAAGTAGTGCCAACAAATATCTTACACGATTCAATCAGTCGAAAAATACGATAATAGTGCCAGCGGCATCGCCCGTATATCATCGCCAAGTATAATTTACAATCATAACAATTAAGTCTTAAAAATGTTTCGCATATTTCAGCGCGCGACATGAATTACAGCCAAATCCTCTAGGCGCCACGTATCCACAAGGGGCGGCACAGAAAGCAACAGCACAAAGGCAAACCACTCGGAAATCCCGGAGAGAATCGCTGCCCCACGGTTCTGGCCAAGAAGTCACGGCCCACGAAATCCCTTTGGGCCACCACACGGCGTAGTCGGCCGGGGCTTGTGTTTCGAACGCATTAATTGATGCAAATAAAAGACAGATTTATTGTACGTGCCTGAATGTATGGCATTGGGGAAGGCCCAGAGGTTTTTCCTGGGGAAGTCCATTACCCACTACAGTTTAATTGGTCTCATCTAAGTGCTGGTAAGTGATTATATTAGGATTTCTTTGATTTGATGTTGTTTTAGAATTTTAATTAATATTATAAATAAAGATATTGATGTATAAAAGTATTTCAGATATTAATAAAATAAATTAGTTAAAGAAGTATTTACATATATTATATAATGTTCTTATATAATTATATTTGTAAATACATTAATCAAATTAATTTCATAAGATGTTGTTTTTTATGAACCATAGAAATCATAACAACAAAGCAAAAATTAAGTATATTTTATCTTTATGTTGTATTATAATGGTCTTTCTTTAAAATATGTATCATATTATTAGTTAAATTAAAAAAAATATATAATAATTAGTTAAGAACAAACTGCATTTGTTTTATTTATCATGGTCCTTGGCCAATGCTTTTATTGTTTGAGGAAGTTTAATTAACGGGCAGCGGACCAGGTCAATAATAAACAATAACAACTAGGCCAAACACAGACAATAGAAAAATAAAATAAGAGAGAAATAAATAAAGGCAAGACAACTAAATAAATTCTTGAGAATTTGCATAAAAAAATATTGGCTGGCACGCATCGACGCAATAAAGACTAAGCATAAATACAGTGCTTTCCGAAATCATTGAAAATTAAACAAATATATGTATATATTAATGGCAGTATTTAATATATTTGAAAAGGAAATAAACTAATTTTATTCCCTTTCCATTGTGAAACTAAATCTTAATCATTAATTAAATACTTTATTTAAATAGGCGACAGAAGACGAAATTAGTGTATTAAATAGATATATCGTATTATAAGAAAAAACGTTATATTTTAAAGGTGTATAATTTAATCTACTTTAAACTTACTTAAACTTTAAACTTACTTAAAATTAAGAAATAATTTTATTTAAAATACAATTTTGCCAATCGCAATATTACATCTGATTACTTTTACCCAATTTAATAACGGAAATCTCCCTATTAACGCACTGTTTGCATCTATTTTTGCTTGGCCAGCCGCTACTGCTGTTCCCCTGTTTGGCAATGAACCAAAAATACGTTTTGGCCAGCAGCAACAACAACTGATTTGTACAGGTGCGAAAAGTCTGTGATCACCGGACAGTCGGAGGTGAGGCGAACTCTGCTCCGCGATCGCGTCATCGTCATCTCGTCGATGGCCCTTTTGGTGGCGCCTGCCGGCGACTCTCAAGAAGATTGCTCTAAGAATTCCAGAAAAAAATAAAAGGAGGAACATGCTCTTATTTACGCTTTCTACGAAACGAGTATAATTGGAAGGTGTTCAGTAGTCGAAATTGTGTTTTCTTTTTGGCACCCCCTGATGCTTCGGTTCTCCCTCGACTTCCTATTATTGTTATAGTGCAAACCATTCGTTTTGTCGGCTTGTTTATTAGCTTGGTGCTTTCTTTTTTTTCTTAATTTTGGACTATGCGATTTTATTTATGTCTGCGAGACGTTTGGGTATATTCCAAAATGGGATAAGAAGAATTTTATTAATCCAAGAAAAGCGGGAAAAAGATTTATTTATTCAGGAACTAAAATAAACAGTTTAAAGTATTTATTGAATTTAATATTACATATAATTATTTCATTCATATTGATATTGATAAGAAGATGCTCCCTAAAAATGTAAGCATAAACAGAATAGGTATATTTTCGTCGAATCGATTTGAGAATCCATCTTAACTTGATTATATTCGTTTTTATTTTTTCTTCATTTTTTCTGCCTTTTTTGCTTAATTTTCAGTTCTCGTTTTTGGTTGAGTATATTTTTAGTGAAAAATAGCGGCAGATGCTCATTGTTGTTGTAACTTGTAATTGGCCAGGGACGGTAATATAAAAATAATTTCCTCTCGATGTTATGAGCAAAAGAAAAATGCATAAATAATTTGATTCAATCAAATGAATGAGTATATAATCATTCTTAATTGAGTCACATAATTTGGTTTTCGACTTAATGAGCCGAATAATTTTTTATTCTATCTATTATGCTGATGAGGTGTGCCAAATAATTTAATAAGCATAATTAAATATTGATTATAGAAAGTATATATTTAAATTCAATTGGAATTATATCTTAGTGAAAAAAAAAATTTCGTTTTTTGATATATTATTATTTTATTTTGATTGTCGAATAATTTCATTCAAGCGAGCACTAAAAAATAATTTTTAAATTGTAATTGAACTGAAACAGAACAAAGGCATTTATTGTTGTTATTTATCAAAATAAAAGCAGTTTCTTTTGATTAAATTAAAGTAGTTCATTAAAAATTATTTTTAAATGTATGAAAGAATTGTTCGTTCAGAATTTGGATTATTTTTATAAATTTTTCTTACCTTCTTTTCAATACAAATTCAGCATTCTTTGCGCCTTAAAGTCACTGGAGTCTTCTTTTATCTCCCACTTATCTGCAAATTACAAATATTAACTTGATTGAGATTGTTCAACGCACGCACCGTTGGCCACGCCCACATTGTGTCAAACACGCTAATTTACTGTTACATTATTTAAACACATACACACACAAACACAGAGAGACTTCGCTATGTAGAAGCGATAAAACTGAAAGGTTGTCACTTTGGCAGCGTTATTCGGTCGCTCGTGTTGGTTGGGATATTGGGATAGGCAATGGTGTTTGTCATGGTTAAAAAGGGGGGTGGTGGTGGTGCAGGGGGGACTTGGTAGAGGGGGAAAGCCCAAAGAAAAACAACAAAGAACTCAGCGAATGGGACAACAGGGCGCATGAGCGATATGTGTTGGACACATTTGTTGCGCCTGCAACATGTTGACAACGTGGATTGTGAGACAAGTGTGAAATTATTTACGATTTAACAAAAATTTTTTTCAAAATTAAGCTACCGTTGTTTAAATTTAATCGATTTTATTTTCTTTTAATTATTTATTTTAAAGTAAGAATATTCGTTATTCATTTTAAAGAAATTTTGGGGAAAATTTGTTTTTTAAAAATGTTCCTTAAATAATAGAGCTGCCTTTTTATTTAAAATAAAGTACATAATTCTGCAGAGTATAGACAAGCATTTGATTTTAATAAATTCTTTAAAGTTTAATGTGGAAATTATAACGATATATACACAATTATCCTTACGTTGATGGCCTTTTTAAAATAAAAATTTTAATCTTAACGACATTAGTAAGCATAAAAGAAAACAACCAGGCAGCATGCCAGTAGTTCAGTTCGTCCCATTATTTACCTATATTTTCTCCCTTCGCCCCTACATCTAACCATAACAAGCACGTGCTTGGCGAAGCAAGGGCCGTAGTGCATAAACGTAAAAAAAAAACAAAGCTAAGAATCTGTATTCGTTTCGGGTATACTTGTTTCTGTATGTTTCTATGTATAATTATTATTTGTTGCACTATAAAAAGATATTTTCTAGGCTTATTTTGTATTCATTCTGAGTTTATTTTCAAATTAAGAGAGATCTCTTTTGAATTAATGAGGAATTTTACATTTTATTAACTCAAGGTAAGGTGCAAGGTAAGTATTTAATTTAACTTTATATTAAATTATTTAATTATTTAGCCCCATCTATATGCAATATAAAATAGATTCGATAAAAATTATTGTTTGGAATATTTCATTATTTACATTTTAATCTTGTAAAAGGAAGTTGTTAAATTTTGTATTTATTAGTAGGTTTTTATAAGGTTTTAATTAATTGACTTTATTAAAAGTTTGTTTCTTTATTATTTGTTGCAATTCTAATTATTTAATGTGTTCAAATAAAATGTTGAGGCAACTTTATGTATGGTAATTTAAAAAAACTTTCCAATTTCTTCTATTTTTCATAAAGTCCTTTTAAAAATACCAAAACGTAAAAGCTTCAAGTTTCCTCGCCAAAAATTAAATAAACGTTTAATATGAATATATTAATGATCTAAAAACCATTAAATATATTAATTCCTTGCAAAATTCCGAAAAATGTTGCCAGCTTCTAAGGCTCAATCGGAATAGGATCCACAGCGTTTCCCGCCAATTGCAGGCCAAGCCGATGTGTCTACAAACAAACGCTCACACACACATTTACGCGCTCTAACAACCCCGAAAAGCCGCAGAGCAAACAGAGGCGGCAATGGGTATGGGGGTTGGAGTTTTTGTGTGGCAGGGGGCAAACGAAGGCCCCCGTTCGTAAGGCGTAAAATCTGCAAAGCTCGACACTGAGACCAAAAGCCGGCTCCCCCGACTCCCGGGAAATTCCCCCAGCCCTGCCAGGAGAACCATCTACTATTTACATTTTGTTTTGCCGGCTTTTCCGCACGACGCGACCCGAAGGCGACCCGAACGGAAACGAGCGGAAGCACACGAGCGGGACACGAGTCAGCGAACGGCACTCGGGACTGGCTTTATACGTCCGATTCGCATCCAACGATTCAGTTGGCAACGCGCCGCACGCTGACACGGTCACATGCTATCCTCCTAGCTCGCCAGGGAAAATAAATAATTCTAGAATTCCGAAATATTTTCTGGTGAAATATTGTAGCGGGCACTTTCAGAATCTTGAGTGCCGCGCGTGTGTTATTTTGAGTTATCGCGATCGCGGCTAAGTGCAATTAGTGCCACACAAATTTAGTGCTATGAATTGGGCAATTTCGTTCTCTGGCTAAGATAAATGAAAATATACAGAAAACTACAGCAGTGCTTTTGTGAGTGAGAGTTTCTTCAGTGCTTCACTTCCAGTCGTTGTCGTCGTCGTCGCTCCAAGGTAATTTCCTACACTACATAGTACTCTAACGTCAGACCCTAAAAATATGTCCCAAAAAACAAGAGAAAGAGAGGGATACAAAATATAAAGCCGAAAATGTCGCGCATGTTAATTAAGATGGGGCAAACAAAAAAAAAATCAGAAAAAATGCCGCAAGGGGCGAGGGGCCATTGCCAATCCATCCATCACTCAATTGCCTGTTGTTCGGCTACAGATTTCTTGTTTTTCCACTCATCCTTCCCCCACTGAAGCAACTCTGGTTTTCTATTATGTTTGGTTTTGTGGAGCAGAGAAAACAAATGTGCATTAATTTGAATTTAAAAAGCGAAATACGAGTGCACATGTGTTTCATTATTTTTTAATCTCTCTCTTTCGCCGGGCCATTGCGTCAGGCGATAAATAATCAGCTGGCCGCGATTGCCATAAATATTTATGCAACTGTGAACTCACTTGTCTAAACAGATGCCCCACCAGCCACTCCATAAAATTGGACGACTTCCTTCGGCCGGCTTCTGCTGCCAACTCCGTTTCGGCCGATTTTCGGATTTGTTTGTTTATATCCGTATCTTGATGCAATTTGCGCGGCCACGCCTCTCAATTAATTCCGAAAAAGTTATTCCTTTGGTCCTCCTTTGTTTTGATGTTATCAGCTGAGCGACTCCGTCGTTGTTGCATGTTGGCTAACAAAATAATTGACAAAACAAATCATTTACGTGGCAAAAAGTTTCGCAGCAACCCCTTGCACCCCGTCATCGGTTAAATTGCACACGGCGGCCAGACACGCAACATGTTTGATGACACAAAAGCAAACAAAAAGCACACGAATTGTGCAACATTCGGAGGCACGGCGAATTTCGCGCTGAAATATAAATAACAGCATAATAACTAGGCAGACTAAGATAGATAAATGAGTGGAAGTGTGGCAAATAAATTAGAGGATGGAGAATTTTTATGAGAACAATGCAACAATCTCAACAGATTGCCGGCACTATAAAATTGAGATTCCTTTGGCAAGAGAATGATTTTGTATATAGTATACGGGGTATTTGATCTGAGGAAAAATTTGAATAATAATTGTGAAATGACAGGAAGATAAATAAAACTAAAGCCAGAATATGCTTAAGCCCAAAAGGTATTATATACAGTACAAGTATGGATATGAGTATCAGTTAATAATATAAACAATTTAACTGCAAACAATTTGTATTTTTATATATTGTTTAACATAATTATTGGAGATATTCACAGATAGTGGGCATACTTTATGGGTTCCTTTTATATCTTTAAGTTGTAAAAGTTTGAAATTATAATAAACTGATATAATATATATATTTTTTTTATTTACATATGGTTTTCTTATAAAAATTTAATATAAATATCTTCTTTTTCTGTTAAAGTTATATATTGTTAAAAAGAAGACATAATATACTAATGTGTTGTGATTGTGTGATTAAAAAACATCTATCTAAACTGTCTTAAAAACGTTGATTAAATACTAAATATGGAATGTGATAAATAACAAGACCTAACTTCATCATAAATAAAAAAGAATAAATCCTTTTATTTCGCTTAAAGTGAATATATACGACGCAACAAATCCCCAAAGTAAAAAAGTGTATTCAATCCACCCGTTGTTTTGTTTTTTTTTTTTGGGCAAACAGAATTTTAATGACCGAAAAAAGGGTGAACTAAACCGAATCGAAAATCGCATTCGGTAATCAAAACAAATGCAAACGAGCACTTAACCGCAAGTTAAATCACATTATGGGGCCGACAAACCGCAAAAGGCAAATGGATCCTGCGGGTGTGGGGTGTCCTGGGGTTAATGTAATGTTTGGCGTGCGGCTCACAGTCGATTGTCTGATTTACGAGCAAGTCCGCATACAAAGGCTCATTGCAGCAGTCGACATGTTAACATGTTGTTAAACACACGGCGATAGAGGGGCAATTTTTACGGCTCGTTTTCGCCTGGAAATCCCAACATTTATGGCTATTAGATTTTCGGTTATTGCGGCGTCGCGTTGTTAGTGGCGATAATATGAGGGTGGATCCCCTATTTACCCTCCTGCCAGCTGCCAAAATGGCCACAAAATTTGTAAGTGGCGCCTGCTGCGGTTCGGTTTATTAAAAACGTATTACTTCCCCATCGAACGCCTCGTAGTAGGCAATGGTTTTATGGCATTACTACATGCCCTGAATGATAAATAGCAGCGATTGGAATTATATACACTTTTTCGAGACTGTATCTGTATCCTTGGGGCTGCGCAGGTGACGATTGCCCAAGCAAATAGTTTATAGCTGAGATGAATATCTATTCACAAGAATACACTCAGTTTATGTTCCGGCGATTGGCGTGTGAAAAACTTTATAGCATTTTAATTGCTCCAACTTTCGATTGCCTCACAAGTCACATGTGCCCGGGCACGGTTCCTGAAGCTGATGCATCTGGATCGTGTTTATTTATGTGCGTCTAATTTATGCGAGTAGTTCTACTTGGATTCCATTTCATCGACCTTGCCCCATCCGTCGGCTTTGTAAAAATATTATAAAAATTTCAACAACGTTGTCGTCGTCACCTGTGAAAAATACGGCGTAGAAGCTCAACTATACAAACAATATAATGTATAAACTATATATATTCAGTGTTATTATTTTAGTAATACATTTCTAATAACATTTTTGAACCGGATATGGGACTTAAATAAAAAATATATATATTGACTTTTATATTCCTAATTTGTATATAAAACATTTGTGTATAAAACATAATTGATTGGAATAGCCTTAAACGTTTTTACTGTAGAATTTCGAATAGCTTTTAAAACCGAAGAGAAATTATCAAGAAATATAAATTTGTTTAAAATGCCTTCATTTTTTCCACTGCACAATATTTGCAATATCTACATTTTCCAGTGCCGTCACTCACCCCCGATTTTTGGCAGCTGACGCATCAAAGGCCGCAGCTGTCGCGTATTAACTTTTCATCTAAATAGCCCAAAACCACGAAACTATTTAAACGCCATCTGATTTTGGATTGCCAAATCAAATTCTGTGTTTATTGGGGGTTCGAAATTCCGGGCATTTTGAAGCCAACTGTTAGGGAAGCTGGTGCATCTGCATTTGCAATTCGCAGGTGCTGAGATGCCTTCTAATTTATGAGCTGTGTATTGTGGGTTAATGTAACAGCAAATTGCCCATTGCGGTTTGAGCTAAACAAGATGGCCCTACCTACAGCCCCCCGACTAACGCTACACCCACACCCGCAGCAAGGTCGCAATGTAATCGCGGGATTCGCGGGAGTGGGAGGCATCCAGGTGCATTTACATGCTCCATTTGCTCGCAACGAGGAAACGCTGAAAGTAAAAGAGTTCAATTAGAGCTTAGGGAGCACGAACACGAAAAATCGAGAAACCAAACCGAAATCGGTCGATAATTTCATTGCTCTGGCTTCCCACTTGATTAGCATTCCTTTGTGGGACAACGACAGCTGTCTGGGGTTATTTATCTTAAATGGAGAGCAAATGTAAATTCTACGTGCAATGAGTTGAATATTTCTTTAAGAAAAGGTTTCAATGGATTAAAAACTTCCAAAAAGTATTTGGAAGAATATTTGAAAGCTTTTATTATTGTTTTTACAATGGTTTTTAAGTGATATAGCTATCTATCTGTTACTCGAATACTTCAATTCTGTTTCCAATACTTAAAAATTGCAATAACACATGGGGCTTAAATTTAAGACAGAGCTTTAGGCATTTTTCTATAAATAGTTCATATTTTCAACAGAGTAAATTGCCAGATAGATTTTGACGAAGATGTGCTGTCACTTAGAAGACCATTTTGCATTATTTATAGATCATCAGGTTGTAGTCAGGTGCTAACTTGCTCGGCTAAATCTCAGTCTGAAAAATATTAATTACGTGGAACTAAATTCTGTTAGGTTACAAAGTAGATCAAATAAATATTCATATAAAGAGAGCGACCACATTCAGCTCTGTGAGTTCAGTGCCTTTGTAATAAAACGCTGAAATATTACGCATAGGCCAGGGACGCATAAATAAGTGAGCAGAACGAAGTATTTTCCGATCTGATTGATGCCTTCCTGCCGGAAAATCGTTTTTGGCCAATGGCGTGAAATTCACTTTCATTCGCTATTGGCCTTTGCATATTCATTGTGCCGCTTTGGGATTCCATGCACATTTGCAGGGCTTTGTTTTCGGGTTTACGTGTTTGGATTCATGTGCCACGGGATTTTATTGATTCCCGCTTGAGTCACTGCCAAGACAAGGAAAAAATGAAATAAAATAAAAAGGAAATAAAGCAGAGGAAGGGGGCTTGTCGAGTGGATGAAAGCCAAGGGGAAACACAGCGAAATAATTAGCAAGGCAGCTCGTAATGTTGGGCCATAAATCCAAAGTCTGGCATTTCGTGTCAAGGCTTCTCGGCGAATCGATTGATAAATTAATCAGAATTAGGCCTTGAAAAGGCATAATAAATATTTATAGGATCCGCATTAGCAGCGCCAATGAACAATCAGGGCTGGCGTGCAGCGTTGCCAATTTTTCAATTTCAATTGTAATTTCAAATGTCCATCAAAGCTGGCAATTTGTCTTTATCCGGAAAGAGGTGTCCGCTTGTATTCTTCATACGGAAATAAAGTCAATTATTGTTTCATACATTGTCCTTCTTTATAGGCTTATAAATGTGTCGTATAGGTTGATCTGTTTGGTTAAAGTTGATTCTTTTTTGGCGGATCCGTCTTATTTTTCAAGCTCGTATTTCCCAGCTATATCTGTAGCCAACCAAGCAAGCAATGAACTCCTCTGGATGACAACGAAGCCACTTAAGCCAACTTGGGATGTAGCTGACAAATGAAGACTGACATCTACCAAACAATTGAGCTCCACGGGAAAAATAAAAAAAGCGAAATGAAGAGCAGTGAAAAACAGAAAAACCAAATTATTCCGCTTACAACTTGTCGCGACTGTTGAGTTTTTGAAAGCAACTTGTTGTCATAAGGCTGCAGATTCCGTGTCCGCTTTTTTTAACGCTGTTCTGTACGTGAAAGATTTAAAATAAAACCACTTAGCCGCTGAGCTCCATTTGCAACAATTGTTTGAGCCTCGCGAGCCATGATAAAGTGTCCTTGGAGACACATCCGTTACGGCAGAGGACGCGGGATAACCCCCGAAATTTACGTCAAAGCCATGAGTTAGCGCGGGGAGAGCATTTTTGAATAATTTAAACACTTGACGGTTGTAGGGTGACAAATATACGACTAAGAGTTGACAATTTTGTAAGTTAAGTGCGTCTGAAAATGAAAATAAAACTGGGTTCTGGTGTTTAGTACAAATAATTTAATTGTGTTTTAACCTTTTAGAATAGTTTTATTCTGAAATAAAACTTCATATAAAGTAACAGATTACCTCTAAATTTCGCAGAATATTTAGAAAAATATTACCCTAATTCATGAAACATATTTAATTTATCTGATTTCACTAAGGAATTGAAAAATATTTGATTTATTAATTTCTTTATAAATAATAACAGCTCAATTGTTTCAATATTTTATTCTAGAAGCACCAAGTTCTATGATTACTCCGTTTATTTTCCGTAAGTGTAGAATCGAAATTAGCCTCTCTTCTAGTTATTCACTTTTTAATTTCTTCAACGAATCCCCGCAATTTCCGTAATTATTTCAACTCTTCAAGTAAATTTCCGTACTCACAACTCACCGATCCCGACGATTGGATGCGTAAATCCTTCGTTGGAATTTTCCCTATGACGGAATAAAATTTATAAGAATTCCGCTGGCTAGCGGGGCGTATCCGCTTCAATTTAAACAATTAATGTCAATCTACGCCGAGGGTGAATAAGTTTAGTCTGCTCCGGATATATTTATAGTGAGGAAATTATATTAAAAAGTAAATTCATTTGATTTCATTTGATTGGATTTCGCGGCAGCTTCGGGGCCTCAGAGCCCCCCAAAGAATTATATCTATGAGTATTTACCCAACATTTATATTATGCGAATGTAAATACGAGCCAACCCCTGACGCTGTGAGTTTTGTTTATATATTTTTAAATAGGCGAAAGAGAATGGGGAAAATCTTTGAACTGTGTTACAGCCGCATTGAGGGAGGTGGTCAAAAATAGAGCGAAGCCGCCGGCCGCAAGGAAAACTGTGAAAGGCGCTGGGGCTTTTCGTCGTTCATTTTAGATATCTACCTGGGGCGCTTCTAAGTAGCCCCGTATTTTTGGCCCGTGCACTCTTCATTATTAACTGAAAGCTGACAGTTGGACGTGTAATTGTATTTAATTGAAAATGAAAAGCCTCACACACAATCACACTCAGTTGCTGAATGCACACCTGCAGAAACCGATTTGAATGTCAGACTGGCGAGTTTTGCAGCAGCTCGTTGTCGTCTGGCGGAAATTTCAGCATGTTCGGGTTGTCAACATTTCCCTCCCACCTTGCCCCATTCTCCCCTCCTTCTGCCGCCCATTTTGCCAGCATTCAAATGCGGAAAATGCAACAAGTTGCCAGCCAGCCAACAAAATGGCGGAAACGTGTTGCTGTCGGCGTTGACTGGAAAATCAAAGCTGCTCTCCTGGCTTCCTTCGGGGGGGCACAAGCGAGTCCTGAATCATGAATTATGGAATGCATATTTAAACGCAACTTTAAACTTTTTTATTGCCATTGGGAGAGTGGAGGCGCCGAGCGGAGCTGCTGCATCCTAATTGTGGAAAACTTTCGCACACGCTTCATATCCTGGCAGCCAGTCCACGTCCCTGTTCATTGACTTTGGCAGCGGACAAGGATGCAGGACATACACACTGTGTGACTTTGTTTTTAATACACTCGACTCGACTCCAGCTGCATCGATCGGCGGGACAAACAAGGCTCGTGGCCTGTCTGGTCCTGCCTCAGTTCATTACTCCGCAGGCTGGGTCCTGTGGCCAGCTACACAGTAAATATTAAAATAAAAATGGATACCTTTCCATACCTATAATATTTAGAGAACAGTCTCATTCTAAAGATATTTTAAAAACTACATAAACGTGTGTGCAATAAATTGTTTATTTATTAGTGCAAATGTTTACAATATATGAAAGGTACGGCATATCTCTGAAGTATCAACATATCTTAAAGATCTTAAGGCCATCAACGATTGAATAACCTTAAAGAAGCTGTAAATAAATCAATTATTTTAAACTATATTTAAGATTCTATATACCCAAATTACCAATAGCTAAATTTTTTAAAATTATTGTATTACATCCTTACATATTTTTTGTTTACTGTGTATCCTGTGCTGTCGCAGCACTGACTGTTTCTGCCACGCCGTTATCCCGTGACTCCTTGCTTTTTTGTTAGCCGCTGTCGATGCTCACGTCGAGCCATGACAAAGATTATCAATAACAGGACCAAGGAAGATACACACATCGGACCGCGTATGTGTGTCCGTTATCCTTGCAGCGGATATTGGCTATGCCACAAGCTGGCCAAGCTCCTTCTTACGCTGTCCATCGGCCGTCCCCGCTGTTGGCCATCCGTACCAATTGTGTCCACAGTTTGTTTTGTTGCAAGTGCTGCCGTCTGTTTTGTTTAAATATTGAATCAGCTTAATGCAAAATGATCATTATCAGGTTAAATAGCATATTACCATATAGTAAGAGCTTTAATATAAATTATTTTTAATATGGAATGTTCTAAACGTATATTTGTTTTTTATCTATTCTGCTTTTTATATAAAAACAGCTCGATTTCCACAATCCATTTCTTTTTCAGCTTAGTAATTGATTAGTTCAGAAGTATCTGCCTTATTTCCCCAAAAATATGCATTTTATTCTCCTTTATCCAATTGAGGGACAGCAGTTTGAACCATTTATTCTTCTCGGGAACCCGTTTGCTGTTTTTTCAAGCAAACGCCAAAACCAATATAAACATCAGCGCACACATGAAATTTTCTCGAGTTGGCAGTTTTGGGAAAACTCAACATTTTGCGCCACTCGCACTCGCATCATAATTTGCAATGTGTTTTCTGGCAGGATGCGGCCGCTGAAAACATTCGAGGAAAATCGAGGGGGAATCCGGGCTAAGAAGGTGTGTCTGAAAGGTGGCCGACCATGGCCGAGCTTGTCATATCCTGTTGGCATCGCAGCGAAAGGTTCAGGTGGAGCATCCTACGCTGCCGCCGGGCGGAAGTGTGAAATATTTTTAACCAGCCCCCAGGTGCGAGCTCACCTGAATTTACTTTCGCCTTATGCGGCATGGAATTTTTGCGCCGGAGCGTATTTTATTGGCATTTTCTACGAAATTTGTGGCCATCTAGGAATTCTTTCGGTGGCTTCGTCCCAGCAATTTTCATATTAAATTTTTCGGCTTTCCCCATCGGCTACACCGGCCAGCCACGATTTCCCTGGAAATCTCTCAATTAAGCTGAAAATCCGAAAGAGCAAAAAAGACTCGATTACGCGCAGTGCGTATAATTGATTTAGCCAAATTGTTAACCGCATGAAAGTTGGCAAATTTCGTGTGCCCCCTAAATGCAGGCCCCACCAATCTGAACTGTTCCGAAATCCGGACCAAAGAGAGGCCCAAGTCCGCCGGGGAACCTTTTAATTTCACGCATGCAGTGCATAAATTTAGCATTTGGCCATTTGCATTTACATTTGACATGGGGCATGATTATGCGACACTTGTCAATGGATTTGCATCGCCCAGCAGTCGTCCCTTTTTCGGTATTTGGTGTTTTGGCCATTTTGCAGTTTTCCACTTGAATTCGATGGTGGGATAATCAGGGGATAATCCATACCCCCGCTCGACCGAACTGCCACATGTGGCGGGGGGAGTTTAAATTAAAGGCAATTCAAGACATGTTGAGGTTGGCGCTATTAAATCACAATGCGCTGCATACGAATGTTTCCTCAGATCGATCTCGAATAGCTCTTGTTTATTGATGAATAAATGTTCAACATTTTTAAAAAGAATCCGAAATGTTCCTGGATATTCCTTTAAAGTTTAGGTGTTTCGTGGAAAATTAATTCCACCAATTTGATCAGCCAATTTTTGAGGTTGCCCAAATGAAACAGACGCAATTCAAAGCTAATTGCGTGGAAAATATATATTTTCAATTATATAGCAAGGAAAATGTAATTAAAATGAGTCACAATGAAGATCTTTGGCAACGTATTGATTTTGTAAATGCAATTCTTACAATACAATTATTATTGTTTTTATTCATATGGTTATTATATTTATAATTATATTTGAAAATACAAATCACTATATGGTGTTTCATAAAGCAAAGCAAATTGAAATATTAATATAAATATTGTGACAAGTGTACTAATAATCAATAAATAAATATACGAATGTTTGGTATAAAGTCGAGTATCGATCTATCTATATTAAATTGATATAAACATATAGCTAAAACAAAAATATTATTTAAATAATTTGACATTATACAAGACAAAATTAATATACAGAAAATTAAGAACATAAAACAAATAATTTGGTACGGTATTAATTATGACTTACCATGTTTTTAAAAAATTGAAAGAAAATGTATACAAGTATCTATTTAAAGATAACACCTTTTTGCATTGACCGTTAAAAAATTATAACTTTTAAATTGATTTAATAATCCCAGAAAATATATAAAAAATAGTTTAAACAAATACATTTATATTTTTCTAATTAAATAACATCTCAATTAGTTGAGCATTTAATTATTTGGAATGAAAGCTCCCCTCCTCCCCTACATCGTAGAAGCATTGTAGAATGCAACAAGGTATTTGCGGCAAATTCCACGCCTGTCAACGCGTCCTCACTCAGCGGATGCTGGGTGCTTCTTCTTGGGCGCATTCTAGTGCCAAAGGTGCATGTTCTAGAGGCGTAGTTCTAGATGCTAGCCAAATGTTTATGCTAATTAAATTGACTTTACAGACCCCCACTTTCGGCGCCCTGTTCTGCGAGACGTTTGTTCGAAATGTGGGTCAATTATGCGATTTGTCGCGTCACAGACAAAAAAGCAGCTGGGGGTTGGTTTTTCGCTGAGGGTGAGGTAGGAGGTGGTGCCCATGCCCGTGTCCCATCCATCAGAGGCCATTGAAATGTGCGTGGGGGTGCCGCAGCAGGTTGTCTTATGTAATTATTTGTCAAATTCACACTGAGCGCAGAGAGCACCACCGTCAACCACTCACCGCAGAAGCCACAGCAAACTCAGCCACAATCCATCATCAGTTGGCTCATTACGACAATCGAAGTATAGATGGGAATTGGTCGAAGCGCAAAGAATACAACCAAAATATATATAGATATGATGGAGCCCCATTGTACGTACGTATAATGTACTATATGATTGGGGACCTGGCAAATTGCTTAGTCAACGGCGGGGGATCAGAGCTTCCGGCCGGGTCCGGCAATCGGAAATAATTATCGTAAATTCTGTGACAAATGCGACGACCGATAAGATTAAAGTTCTGATGCGTGTTGAATTTGCGGCGCTCGCCAAAAAGTATGCCATGTCATGGGGCCTGTAAGCCCCAACCCAATTTCCAGCTTTTCATCGAGTTTCCACACATTATTCGGCCCCATAAATCTGCATAATTACAAACGTTTATTCGTTGTTGATTAATATTACACTCTTTATTGGTAAATTATGTGTTAATATAAATAAAATGTTTTTTGCTATTTTCGCCCAGTGTGTGTGTGCTCTGGAGCTATGTAAAAACAATTTGGCAAAGTGTATGCATTTATTAAACATAAATATATCAGTATATAAATTAACATCAATGTAGAGGCTAATTGTGCATTTAGTATATATTAAATCAAGTCCGGGCAAAAAATGCATTGAATGGGAAGACCATTGATCAGACATCACACATCATACGTATCACACTCACACTATACATACATACATGAAAGTTATTTCGGCTTGCCGATATTTCCCCGAATCCCCGTATATTTTTGCTCTATCCAATTGATCAGATATAGGCCATAGGCGGGGCCTCGTATACCTTTACTTATACTACCCCGTCCAGATAAGAGCTATCTAGTAATGGTTTGTGGTCTGTGACTGTGTTAGGGGGCGCCGAAGGTTTTAAATCGTCTAGATTTATTTACAATTAATTTTATTTGATTTGTCATACATTTCTCTGGCTGAGTTCCTTCTGCATGAGGCCAGCACAGCAGCAGATGTGCAAACACGGGAAGAAATACTCAAATGTGTGCTGCTTATCTTTAAAAGTGTGTATTACAGCACTTGTTTGGGGATGATTCTATGTTAAGAGTTATTTGGCTTGTCAAAATCTTAAAATTCAATTCAATAGTTTCGATTTTGCGAAAAATTACATTACTAAATCCAAAACAAAGCCTTTTTAAAGGCAATTATAAATTGCTTTATGTTTTTTAGATTACATTCATTATTTTAAAAAACATATGTGTGATTGCTGTAACAAGCACGTGCAGTTAAAATGTTAAGATTAAAAAATGTGCAAAAGAAAACTCTGAAACTTTATATTGATATAGTATTTTTAGTTTAAAATTGTTGATAATATAATAAGAACGAAAATATTGATTTTTACAATTCAGCTATGAAAATATTTAAAGAAAAAATTATAATAATTAAAGGCTTGTCTATATCGAAACATTCATTTGTATTTAAGGGAGAAATTCAATTTAAGTTGCAGAAAAGTTTTTTTTACCCTAAGCAGTTTTCTTTCGAATTATATCTTTTAAACATAATAAATATATTCCCGTGTATGCACATATCGTACTTATATATACTTGGGCATGTTCTGCCCACCTCGGAGACCCCCTTGCAAACCCCCCTATGCTCCACCCTTGGATGCACTCGCTGATTGCCGCTGATGTTCTTCTGGGTTTTGTTTTTGTGGCTGCCGAGCTGCTCCCCCGCATAAAGCTGACATTCATTTACACACTCATTCCATCACGCACACTCGCACACCACTCATTTAGCTCACGCACACTCGCTCGCACTACACTCACACTGTAACTGTACACCCAACACACAAAGCGAATGAATATGAAAATTTTGCACAGAATTTTTGCGCTTTGTTCTCCAGCGTGTTAGTTCTCTTCTTTTTTTTTATGCTTTTTGTGTAAATTTTTTGTTTTTTTTTTTTTTTTTGGTGGGGTCGATTCTTAGAGCAGCTGGCACTTGTGACGCGGACGGGTACGGATCACCGGACACAGCACCGACCGGATGGCCTCATCGAAGACCGTTTTCAGGCCCTTTTGCGTTAGGGCCGAGCACTCCAGATACTTGACTGCCGCTATTTCCTTGGCCATCGCGAGTCCTTGCGGATACGTGATCGGTGTCAGCTTCTTCTCCTTCAGCTTCTCAATTGTCTGCTTGTCGTCGCGCAGATCCAACTTGGTGCCGACGAGAATGATCGGGACACTCGGACAGTGATGACGCACCTCGGGGAACCACTTGGCCCGCACGTTCTCAAAGGAAGCGGGATTCACCAGCGAGAAGCAGATGAGGAAGACATCCGTTTGCGGGTACGACAGCGGCCTCAACCTATCGTAATCCTCCTGTCCGGCCGTATCCCAAAGTCCCAGATTAATGGGCTTGGCGTCCACCATCACGTTGGCGGAGTAGTTATCGAACACAGTGGGGATATATTCCCCGGGAAAGGCGTTGGTCGTATAGCTGATCAGCAGGCAGGTCTTACCCACCGCTCCGTCGCCCACAACCACGCACTTGATGGCCTGCATGACGATGTAGGTAGCTCTCTGGTAGTCAGGGAATTCAGAGGTCACAAGTGATGGAGTTTTCGCAGGGGTTCCAGTGGGTCTTTGAAAATTCTTTGTATTTTATAGTTCACTTTGCAGTATTCTCTCAGTCCAGTAATCGCTGAATACAGCAGCAAGTTTTCCAGCAGTGTGCGCTCGCTTCCCTTGTACGAGTATAGTCAATGTTTTCCCTAGTGTTTTTCAACTAAATTCACTAGCTCAACAAGTTTTTCGGATTTTGTTGCTGTTTATTCTCGCGTTGGCGTTGGCGTTTTGCTTTTATTATTTCTGTGTTGCTGTTTTTTTTGGCGATTATACAATAATTTGCTCACGCACTAATACAAATGCTGCCCACACAAACACATATACACTCTGTTGGAGAGATGCGAATATTACAATTGGAGTTTAGTTTATCGCGATATTTTTTCGGTGCAATCAATAAACTTGATTGAGGCCAGAACTGTTACGGCTTCGAGTTATTATTATTATTATTTATGATTTGATTGGAGCCCGCATATATTTAGATATAACAAAAAACACGCCCAAACGCTGTGAAATCTTGGCGGCGATTGAAGAAAATTTCTGATATTGCTGGCCGTCCGACGGGTTGTTGTTAGTGCTGCCACTTTAGCAATTTAGTAGCTAAATGGCACTTTAAAAAAGATATGGAAGAGTTTTTTGTAATGCTAATACCAGATATTGAGAAATTATTATTTATTTTTTTAAGCCATTATATCAAGTTTATTAGAAAACTAGAAATTGTTTTACTTGAAAGTGATTTACAATATGTATGTATGTATTTACAGCCGTTGTCAACTAATTATGATAGTGGTATTTACATCGATAAAAAGTTTAACAGGGGACTTAAAACCAGTAATATGCCTAATAAATTCTTTATTTTTTTTTTAACATTATTTTTTTGGTAAACAATAGAGATTTAAAAAAAAAATTCAATAAAAAATCATTTAATCACATAGCCATTACTTTTTTTCCTTGGTTGTGTTTTATGATGCCAAAAACGTAATTGTCAAATGTTCATTCCTTTTAAAAGCAATGGATCCGCGAGAATTGCACTGATCCAATAAAATCCCCAATAAGCGTTTGCCTCGGAATCTAGCTATTTTACTTCGAAGGCATCACTGGTTGTTTTTGTTGTCGTTTGGTCGGTGTAGTTTTCTCCTGCTTGGGGGCCACTCCACAGTACGTCTGTCTCCCTCGCTCGCTTGGGCCAGCCGCCCAAGCTACTCGCGCACACTCGCTCCCCCACACAAAAGAGCATGCCGAGAGAGCGATCGGGCACAGTGGCCTCTCGGGAAATTAGTCACACTGCGCAAAGTAATGACTCATTCGCAGCTGGTGACGTTAGTAGTGGCAAGCCAAAGAGAGCTGTGATTGCAGAGAGAGATAGCGAGAGAGAACTCTCTTCTCTTCACTTGACCTTGCTTTGGTCGTTTTCGAATAGTTTTTCTATATTTGTGCGCCGCTTTTCCATGAATTTCCCCGCTGTCGCTCCTTATTGTTGTTGTTGCTTGAGCCCATTTCCACAACATTAGAGATATCGCAATCAGTGATGTTTCGGTAGTTAGATATATCTAGATACATTAGGTTGCATTAAATTGAGATACTTTTATACTTTGTTTTAAAAAATAAACTCTAGAAATGTTAGGAAATTAATTGCATATAAAAAAAAATTGTATAATTTAAATTCCTGAAATATATATTAAATATCATCTAAATATTTTAGATGAAGAAATTCAATATAATTAATTAAATTACTGTCCAACAATATATATTTTAGGAATTTAAATTAAATTTTTTGAAATTGTTTGAAATTGTTTAATTTCTTATATTGAACATTATTTACTTTAAAATATTGCTGCGTTTTCCCATCACTAAACATAAATTCAGCAAACGGCATTTGCTGCCGTTGACTGTTTTAATGGACCACAAAAACGCGTGTGTTGGCAAAAACCAAAACCGATGGAATAACAAACAAATAACAACGGCAAGCTGGGCGAAAATATCGACAGTAAAAACCGAAAACCCAAAACAGAACCGTAACCAAATCCGCCGCATCCGCATTCAGCCAAAAGCGATAGCCGAAAAATTTTGAATTTGTGTTCGTGTATTTGGGTTTTCGGCTTCCGCCTCCGTCCACACCCGCTTTTCCAAACATTTTCCCACTTAAATGTTTAAAGCGCCGCCAGCGAACATTTTCGCATTTAAGTTAATTTCTCGCACTGCCGATACTGGCGTTGTAATTGGATAATTAAATAGGCGCCGCAAATTTGGCTCTTCAGCAATCTGAATAACACAGCATGAATATGAATTTCATTAATAAACATTTAAAAAAAAGCATCCAATGGAATTTATTGAAAAAAATTCGTAACAATTAAATTGCCAATGAAGTCCGTTCAAGTGGAATATATGTTTCTGTTTCTGTTGTTTGTGCGTGAATCATTCGATTTTGTGTTCGATGTCAAGTGGTGGGAAGCGCAAGGTTATCTCCGGGATCGGGGATAATCAAAAACTATATATACATATGTATATATGTATATTTCAAAGGGAAGCCAATGCAAAATATAGGGGGGCTTTCATATAATTTTCCACATGAAAATTGCTATTTTAAGTGATTTACTAATCAGAAGCATTTTGCTAAGTCAATCGAGCTTAATTGAGCTGAAATGCGATAAGCAAAATATTTATTCAGGTGATACATCATATAAAGGTTGGTGTTATACGTAGTATATGCTATCTTGCTGGATTACTCAGAGATTATGAAGTAATCGAAAAAATTGCCTTTATCCGACTTCTTGGAGAGTAAATATTATAATAATATGCGTGTTAATAATAAAGGAACAACAAATAAATTAATTAAATAATAAACTTATTAGTATCAACGCCTAATAATATAATATTGTAATATATAAAATTAATAAAATAAAAAGAAAATAAATATAAACATCTGAAAAATTGGCTTTATATATACTGAAGGGAATTGTGGTAAAAACTAGTCAACTCCAAGCACGTGCTTGTTAAGCTTAGGTGTTGATAGGCGCGATCTGAGAAGGTTTAGGTAAAGAATTCGAGGAATTAAACGAAATTGTGTACTATGTTTAGATTGTTTCTATCTTTATAATTTGCACATAAAACTCTACACGGTTTGTGCATTTCATACTATGTTCTATAGTGGTGCAACATTAAAAATAAAAATACAACTTTTAATTTACTTGTCTTTAACAAACGATCAGTGCGCGAAACGGCTCAAAAATGACTTATAATATTATTAACAATTTATTAAACTCTTACCAAGCTACTAACCATAGTTCCAGTCTTTGGTCCATCCTTTAAGACCAAATTAATTACTGAAAAGAATAATATAAGAATTACGAAAGTAAGAGTTGGCAATAAGCGAGCATTGAATTGAAAATCAACATTATTATGGTATAACAAGGATAATCGTTGGCATATTCAGGTCTTTATCCGCATATCCTTATTACGACGTGTCCATTACAGGAATGGAAAACTGTGCAAATAATTAAAGCTAAAGAGAGATAGGAATGACAGCGAGAGCAACAATTATTTGATTACTGTCGCCGTTGCTGCCACGTAATTGGCGAAGTGATATATATTTATGAATACCCTACCATACATATATCCACTTCCCTATCCGTATACCCATATTCCCTCCTAGCAATCGATCCCACATTCAGGGAAAATTCCATAGGAACAGCTTGCCGGCCATTATGCAGCGAGTTATTCATAATTGTTGTTGCTGCTGCCCAAGTGGCAGAGGAGAATGCATAACAAACTGAAAAATATTCAAGCCATTTTTATTGCCACACCAGACGCACCACACACACATACTGCGCAAACATGCCTACATATATATTTAAATACACTCAGAACAAATGCCATACATGAAAAGAAAAACGTCTGTTTCGGCTTAAATCGTTGCCTTCTCTTTAAAAGTAAAAGCCACATTGTTACTTGATTTATTACATTAATGCAATAAATGTTTAATATTATTATATTATTATTATTATATTATTATATTATTAAATTAATAATAAGCATTTTTCTCCAAGTGCACTCTGCTATGAACACAGTGACTGGGGATAATGAATGAATACGCGCTAAAGAACCGCAGCCTGAACCGAAAAGAGCGAAATAAAACAAATACTGCAACTGAAACTGAGAGCAGAGGCTACAATAACAATAAATTTAACACTTTAACGGTCGCGTATAATATCCCCAAATCGCATTAAACTATTACAACGAAACAAATTATCAAATTATGTTAGAGTATTGAAGTTTTAACAAGGGATTTTCAGCCTGCGGATATTTACGGCAGACTTTTAGGCTATGAAGTTTAAAGTGGAGTTAGCATTTAGTATGCCATTGATAACTTCCTTAAAAAAATTAAATATTGCAGCCAGAATTTAAATCACCTTTATAGAATGAATATTTTTTTGTTGTTCTTATTAATTGTTTCCATAAAGCCAATATTTACACTTATTTTTAATAACAATTTTAATTTCTGTCGGCAATTAAAAATATGATCAAAATGTGAATGCCCGCTGAGTTCGATTTTCGAACATTTAAGGCACGAATTTCTTGGCCATTTAATTGATTAAATACTTTTCCGATTTACCCGTTTTCACTCCGTTCGTTTGCAAATTTAATTTGTTTAATGAGCAACGTAATAAAACGCATTTACTGTCAAGTGATAAAATGGTATTCCAGCTTCGGCTTTCCATGTTTTTCTTTCATACCCCTCTGGCGCTTGCTCCTTTTTGCATATTTTTCATTTATATGTGGTCCCACATGTCAAGCGCATTTTCCGCCCGATTTTCATTTTCCACCCACTCCGCAGCCTGTTGACATGCAGCAATTATTAACTTTTGCGCGACTGCTGCCATGGCGCCGCGTGTTTGTTATTAATTTCTTGTTATTTATGCAAATAGTTGGCACTTAATACGCTTGTAAATATATTTAAATTCGAGTATTTCTGACTTTCTCACTCCTTTGCAAATTGCTTTGCGCATTACAATAAATTAACAGCAAACAAAAAAAATATATATCCCATATATATTATGATGCGGCTGTGACACGTTCCCCGCTTATCGACAATGTTGAGCTCTCCTTCGGAATTTAAAACTTTATGCGAAGTATGAATTTCGTAGCATGGATGTGTGCGGAAAGTCCTGTGTGTTCGAGTCTGGTCTGGTCCGAGTTCTATAAACTCCACTGAGTTATCGCCAGCAGACGTGAAGTCATCTTTGGGCACATGTTCGGCCACTTTGGAAAAATATCCAGGAAGATATAAGCTGCTATATTCTTTTCAAATGCTGCAGAAAATATACAAATATAGAAATATATATACAATTGATTGTTCCTTAAATAAAGCATAGTTTTTATATTGTTTGTATTACTATAATATAATATTAATTATTTCGAAATGATTGATTGTAAAAGAAAGCTCAAAAGCCAAATTATATCAATATTAATGGCCCAAAAGTCTCAAAAAACTCACAAAACAGCATAAAACGGTCTACATAAATTTTGCATAATAAAAGAATGTATTTCTCCTAGTGTATGCATATGCATTCCATTCGAGTTGGATGGGATTCTGTTTGGCTTGGCCGGGGTCACGTCTGCGGGTCTGGTTTGGTTCAGTCTGCGTTCGCCCATGTCCTGGCTCGACGACGACTTCGTCCTGTTTGACTGCTTATGAATAAAGTTGTTTGCTGGCTTGTCAATACACACATGGCATCATCATCATCATCACCATCATCGCTCCTCCCCTCGCATTTTTTGGCCATCCCAAACCCAAGACCCCCCTTCAATTGGGGTTATTTGTCGCTCTATCTGGCACGAATCGCCGCCTCCTCCGCCTGCCTTGTTGACTTTTCGGCTTTCAATGGGCCACGACGTCTATTCATTTTTTGTGCTGCGCTATTAGGGTTGCCATCTCCAGCATCTCTCCATCCAGTGTCCTCCCCATCACCTCATCATCAGCGCCGCCGGCAATTTGAAATGAAAAGTTGTCTGCCATATAAACATATGTATAGATGGAAAAAGAAAACACACAGGACGATGCGAGGCGGGCTCTTCGTAGGCAGTAAATAGCAACAGGCGTGGTGACGAAATGTGTCCTTTGACATTTGATCGCTAGCCTCCGATAATCCTGGCCAGCATCGGCTCGTTGGCTCTTCAGCAGCTCCGCTTAATGGCTTGCTGCATTATTTATAGCACGTCGAGGTCCCATCAAAACGCTTTAACGCCGGCTGGAAAAATAGGAGAAAATGAAAATGCGAAATATACGTGGAAAAGCAGCTGCCGCTGAATGTAGTCCACCGAGTCGTTGACTTTAAGCCGTAGACAATGCGGAGCATTAGGCGTCCTCCGATCCTGAGCCAAAGTAATTAAACGCTAGGCAGGAAGAGTCCTTTAACTTGGTCAAGAAGGTTGCCAACTGAAGCTATTAAACAGTGTTTGGTTCAGATTAGATATAGCTTTTAATAAATTATTTTAATCAATTAATAATATATTGTTTACATATTATTCTGACAGCTCAACATTATCTTGAAGGGCATTTAATCTTCGTTTTATTCTCCGCACTTCAACCTCTTGTTTGAGTGTGTTTCCACACTCAATTACAAAGTTCAGCACACATGTGGCCAAAGGGATGCAGGAGGTGAGGTCCTTCTCTCCTGCGCTGAATTCCTGAAGTTTAGCCGGCGACGACTTTTACTTACTTCCTCGCCACGAAGGCGTCTTAATTTACTTTTGCGCTCAGGCGTCTGGAAAATAAAAGTGCAGTCGCTGGCAGTCTTTGTCCTGGGCCTAAAAAACCCACAGGACTCACAGAAGGGAAGAAAGGAGAGAGGCGGCAATTTCCTGCACATTTTCTAGCGGTTGAACTTGGGTAGTGCAGTTAATTATAATTAAGCCGAGTTAACTAACCACTTGCCGGCACTTCAGGAAGCTCACTCGCTCTAACAGCCGGTGCGAAAGGACTCAACTTAGTCACCTGCTGATAGGCAGGGCGAACTTAAACTTGTCAGCTTCCCTTCTTATTGTTGTTTTAATTAAAGCCGCGTTCATTAAAATGCCAACAGCCCCCAAATATAGGCCACGGAAACTGTTGCATATTCAAACGTTTATTCAATACGATTTTACTGACTTGATGTGGTGGTTGCTATTGTTGCTGAATTTTTACAATAGCGAACGTAAGTCACCAAGGAAGCTGTTATATGCAAGACAGTGAGAAAAAGTTGCATTATCTTTAAAGGGTTCTAATTAAATCGATTGATAATAACTGTTGATCTAGGAAGTGTTTTAAAAATAGATTAATAATAGATTGATTAAAGATTATTCTTTTACTTTTATACTTTTCTACATTATATCTTTTAATTTGGTTTATTAAATTTAAATCAAATTAAATCTATAAAAACTTTAACTTGAAATATATTAATGAGAGAATAAGTCCTTTATGATTGTGATGATGTTTTAGGCTTTATTCCTTTTTCAAACATAACAAATATCAGGGAAGTTTGATATTTTAAAATTATATTGTTGATATTTGATTCCTAAAGTATTCAAATCTCTGAAAGACATTGGATTGATGTCTGGCTGATAAGAAAATGACTTTTCCTTCCCATTTTCAACAATATCATAGCAACAAATCTACCGGTTTTTATTCACTGTGCATTTTGCCAACGGCGTTGTTCCTTCATTTGCAAGGACAATGCGACACAAAAATAGAAACCGTTGAATGAGTGAGTGAATGCCTGAATGGGCGCATGAATGGATGAAGCCCAGACGACAGGAGACCGGCGAGAATGGCTGGCAGGAATGCCATTATAATAAATAAAGAGCCTTTCACTCATAACTGGCGCACAATGCAGCCAAAGCCATGAATATCCAACTCCTTCTGACTCCTTTCCTGATTCTCTGTTTGATTTATGCCAAACAATGCGAAAGCGCTTTTAATAAAACTGATGGGAAAAGCTGAAGATAAGGATCAATGCATATTTACCATGGTGTTACATCGAGATCAATGGACTTTGAGCCTAATTAAGCTACATTTTGGTATATATTTAAAGATATCCCATTAATCTATAAATTTTACAAACAAATGAGTATTTCCTCACACGCTTAAAGAGTAAAACATTATTATTTGACTCCCAAAGAGAATTGGTTAGCAAGTGTGTTTTATCTGTGGTATTTGCTACCTCAATCAGCTGATTTTCTAGCCAATATTAGAGCCAAGTTAAAGCGCCAAAAGCTTTCACAATTAACACCAACTGGCGCGCCCATAAATCCGCAATAAATTCCTTTGGGGTGTGGATTGCATAAAAATCACATTAACAATTTGCTAGTACACGAGTATTTTATTTTTATGGCTGCATGTTTTATTTTCATTTCATGCACGTCTTTTGTACATTTTAATGCCTCTGCCACACAGACACACTCGCCCACACACGCACAGTCACACACACCCGGTGTACTATGCAAAAGAACACACATGTTGCCATTGTGTTCGAGGAAGGGAGAGACAAGGAGGCACTGCACTGTTGCCATCGAAAGCGCAATAAAAACGCTTAATTTTTCACTTTTACACGAGGCGAGAGCAAAGTTTCTTTGTTGTTTCTGCCTCGCCACCTCTTGTCCTTTTCCCCTTCATTTTTCCTTCCTTTTCCCTTCATTTTCCAGAGAGAATAATGGATGCCCAACTGGGCGTGTTCCTGTATGTGCAAGCCATTCGAAAGTAATTTAATTTAATAACAAGCTCAAAACATGTCCCCAGTAAAAGCCAGTAGACATAAATATGAAAAGGAATAAATACATGGAACAACTTATATCAAATAAGAGGAAGGCATCTAAGGAATAGGAAACTAAATTAAATATAATTCTTACTTTGTAATTACCCCAAAGAACTCCCTTAAACAAAATGAATGATATTAAATTAGGCATTCAATAAGTAAATTTAAGTGAAAAGATATAGAACGAAAATTTTAATCTATAATAGTTTTCATAGTAATCGTTTGCACAATCTTTAACATTTTTTTTGTTTGCATTGAACTTTGCTTTTTATGTATTATTTATTTTATTATTTAAAAAGCATAATTAACCAAATGGTTACCCAAATGGTCGATCGGAACCTTCGACTTTATCCGATATTCTTAAAGCTGATTAAAGTATTAACAACTGCAAAAGTTTATTTCAATTAAAAAGGCATTTTTGCATTTTAATTGCCTAGCGATAAGATAAAAATCCCCAAAAAAACAACGCGAAAATGCGAAACCCAATCCCGTATATATATGCAATGCAAATACACGAATCGCCGGTTGATATCCATCCATTTGATATTTAAGCCCGACGACAAACAACACAAGGAAACAAAGGCGAATGTGATTTTTATTTATTGTGCGATGCGTTCTTCTTTTTATTCCGCAGATTTTACTGTGGAAAACGGACAATCTGCGGCCGCTCACAGATTTGGATTCGTTAAAAAAGTGGAAAAATCAGCGGCGGTGGGGAAAACAATCCTGCAATCCGGCTGCAAATGCAATAAGCCGTCGACGTTGACAAAAGCCTCGTCGTTGTCTAAGCCACAGCAAACGCACGGTGAAATCGGCAAAAGAGGACCAAGGACCAAAGACCACGGGCAACGGAAGGAGACGGCAGGATTGCGTTCCTGTACTTTGGACCCACGTGCGCAGCGGCTGCGCCGGTGCCAGTGCCGCTGTCACTGTCTCTGCCCCTGGCTCGGCCCGTGTCCTTGGCAGGTCCTGAAGCGGCCACCATGAAGCTGTCCAAGCTGTCCAACCAGACCAACTCGCAGGATCCGCAGGCGGTCAACTCGCGCATCTTCGTGGGCAATCTGAATACCTTCCAGTGCTCCAAAACGGACGTGGAGCGCATGTTTCAGATCTACGGCCGCCTCGCTGGTGAGTCCCCTTACCTCCTACCACATCCTGCTCTTCCTTCAATAAATCCGCTGTGTTTTTGTGTCCCCCAGGCATATCCATGCACAAGGGCTATGCCTTTGTGCAGTTCACCAACCCGTTCGATGCCCGCAATGCCTGCCATGGCGAGGACGGCAAGACGGTGCTCAGCCAGACATTAGGTGAGTCCTGTTGTGCGAGCTCCGGGTTCTGGGAATCATAAAAATGGAAGTGGTGATGAGGTGCATGTAAATATTATTATTATTATTTGAGGAGCAGATAGTTAGAATCAGATAGTTTTAACTTTTCACTCCAATTTTCATCTTGCCTAACAGCAAACTTTAAACTTTAAACACCCGAAGCTGTTCGTGGCTCACTTTAAAACCCGCCACTAACTAAGGCTGCTGCTTTGCATAGACATTCCAGACCTTAACCCTTACCATCGTCCTTCTCCTGGGCCGAGGTTGCATGTCCGCAGGATACATAGGGGCTTTCTTCAGTTGGTTCGAAGCTAGAAGCTAGCTGGAGTACAGGAACATAGTGGAGTCGTCAGGTTAATGGCCGACGGAGCGGAAGCGTTGCACTAAAATCGAACAAACGCGCGAAAAAAGCCACAAGAAAGGAGAAGGTCCTGGCAATCGTAATGAAGGCAGCACCCTGCATGTGTAGTGGCCATATCTTAGGCACCCTACGCCGCCGCCGACTAATGTCTGAGTATTTTCCAAAGACCGGAAGTCAGGGCTGTCCCGCAAAAACTAAAAGTGCGGCCGACATAAATCTTGCCACGATACTTTTAATGAAATTTCAATGTTGCCCCAGACTGCCGACTGTCTTGGTAGATCTGTTTTTTCCCCTGTTTTTACCCGACTCTCTGTCTGACTCTGACTCTCTGACAGTCTAGTCATTCGGCGTTTAATGAAATAATTCAACGCCAGTTGCAGCTGCCATGCGAATATCCTTGCTCGTGTGGAGAACAACTTAATGCACTTAGTGCGCAATGTCAGCTGATGAGCGGCATCCTTTCTGTTGCCGGCAACGCAGCGGATGCTTGATGTTTGCCCGCGCAAAAAGATATTCAGCGGCACTCATGAAAAAATAAGAAGCAAGACAGCAAAATAAAAAATATAAAATACTACCGCTTATGCAAATGCAGAATGCTAAATGCGGAATGCTAATTCCACTGATTAGGAATGAGAAGCAGCGTAATATTTCATTGCTACGCGCCATTGACTTTGAGGCGCTGCGAAAATGGAAAATGGAAAATGCGGCCAGCTAAACCGATTTACACTGGCTGGGAGTTGGCTCTGCAAATCCTTCTTACGCTTTTATCCTTAATCTTAATTATAGCCTGCCAGCCGAGCAGTCGGACAGTAAGGCAGGGAAAGGAAGCGAACAAAAAAAAAGAAAAACATCCCAGAGTAAAATAAAGCAGATGTAAAAAGAAGAAGGAAAGTGGGAATGCCATCACGCCCGCCTTTCTTTTAGTATTTTTCCAGGCAACTTCTTTGGTTTTTGCCCCACCAATTTGTAGATATAGCCGGATCTATCTCCCCCCTGAGCTGCCATCATCCTCCTGCTCACGATTTTCCAAGGACCCATTTCCTTTGGCCAAACGCTGAGGCGCAGCCGTCGCACTTCAAACTTTGTCATGAATTATGATGAACGAGCGCGGGTTGTGGACGAGCCGCCCATCCCTTGGTTCCTGCCTTCTTCATATAAAAAAAACAGCCTCTGTCGCACCCTTTTCATTGGAAAATGAATTGTGGTTAGCCATTAACAAGGTGATATCTTTATACACTTACTCAGGAAATAGCAAAGAAAGAAATAAAATGCTTTAAATGTTAATGTAAATAAAATAAAATCTAAAATACTTTAAGGAAGGGAAACTTTTCCTATTATTTGAAGGAGTTATAGAAATTAAAAAAATCTGTTAAAGAGTACAGTTTATAATATATAGTTTCTACCTGACAATTTTATTTTATATGTATACATTGTATTTATTTAATATTTAAATATGACCTTAAATGAACTCATATCCTGCTAAAGGGCATTATCCGCACAGCGATCCTTTTTTCAGCATCATTGTTTTTTATGCATAAACAAGACCTGACAATGTATTTCCTGGCTGTGGCGCACTTTTATTAAGATTAATGATTTGGGGGGCCAGTCAGATTGAATTACCCGTGGAATGCATTTGGCCAATGGACATGCAGGCTGATAGAAAGCTTTTTTTAATCACTCACAGCTCGTCCATTCATTTGCATAATGAAAGGAGTGCGGTGATAAGGATGCCAAATGCAAAAGGGCTGCTTCTGATGCCATTGTCCTTTGTGCACTGCTTAGACAATGACTTCAAAGGGCACCGAAATTTTGTGTGTATTTTTATACAAATTTGGTATACAAAGGACAAGGCTTGGTTTTCTGTTATTAAGAATTTCCCATTCCCCTTTTGCAGATGTCAACATGGTGGCGGAACCGAAGGCGCATCAGATCGGAAGGAAACGCCAGAATGTGAGCAAGACCGGAAATGATTGGTAAGTTTTGCCGTCGGGCGGGGGACTCCTTCCGGAATCCAACTCAATTTTAGGCCCTCATTTCAATTTAATCTAAAAGTTAACTCTGGTCAATTTAACGCCGCCATGTGGCATTCACTTAGGCTTTATTTACATATCATTTAACGGCTTTCCTGGGGTCCGCAAATAAATAAATAAATAAGAAACCATTCATCAGGCGATGGGGGCGTCGTCGCCCTTTGTTTCGGCACCCGTCCGGCATAAAATATTTGGCTGTCAAGTGCTTTTTTGGTTCGGACCAAGTTTTCGTCTCCGTTTCTCCCACTCTCCACGACTGGCTTTTCCGCATTTTCCCACTTTGCCACTTTCCTCGGCGTGGGTCAGTGTTCGAGCTTCGAGGGCTGCGTCAACACACTCGTATTTCGTATTTCGGATCCCGTTCTCCGTATCCCGTATCCTGTGAGTGACAGTTGCAATGTATGCCATAATGTCCTGGCGCTGACATGTGCACTTGTTTGTCTTTGTCGTGGCGCGGCCTTAATGATGACTGAGCGACATCCACAATTTATTTGGGCCTTGAGCTGCAGACCTGCAGACCGGCAAACCTCCAGACCTCCAGACCCCTCTCGCCACTCGTGTGGAAATATTTAATTTAAGCTTAATGACGCCGAAGCGGAATGCGTTGGGCCTTTAAAAAGAACATCGCCCAGGAGTTGGGTGTACAGGAAAAAATTATATTCAGTTCGATATTCACTTAATATTTAATATCTTTTGATTTTTGAATATTTTAAATATTTAGCAAAGTCAATTCGAATTTTATTCAGTTTTTGTGAAGTCAAATTCGCATTTTTTATCTATTTAAAGTGATTTTTTTCCCTGTAGGACGTCCAACTGACATCGACTTGATTGTAATTAAAACGCAAACATGTCGGCCCGACAGCACCCACTGCCTATATCCATCCCCAGGTGCTCTCGTGTTTGTCATTAAACGGCCGCTTCACCTTTCCACATTTTCCCCCACCTCACCTTTTGACCACACACACACAAACTGACCGAAAAAGCCGCAATTGTTGCTCCACGCCCTCTTTGTCAGGACCTTTTCCCCGCCCCCAGTTACCCACTTACCCACTTCCGACCACAATTGCTTGGCTTTATATTGGGGCGCGGCAAGGGGAGGGTGTCTGCTTTTGGCCTGTTTCGCCATTTGTATCAATCACTGGCAACAAAACCCGACGGGAGGCCCAACACACAATTGCCAAATGACAATTCAAACGGCAGAAATGGCAGCCTAAACAAATATTGACGGACTGATGGGTTGACCTAGGGAGTGACTGACTGGCTGGCTGAATGACTGACACTTCGAACAGGCAACAGTTGGCAGGCTGTTAATTTGCAGTGAATGAGAAGGTATGAATTGGGTTAGCTACGGGAATAAATTGAAGCTAATAGCTTAATTAGGATATTTGCTACTGATATTTGTATATAAATTATTGGGAAAAAAGTCTCGGGAACATAAAAAATATAGTAAAAGAATACTACATAAAAGCATGAATAACTTGTGAAGTGATTATATTGATTGGCTTAAAAAGGTGGCCTTTGCCTTATAAGTATTTATTGCCTAAAAATACAGCATTTAATTTATTGCCTTCACATAATTATTCACATTTTTTTAGCGTCTTCATTCCTCTAACTTCCAAGGGTATTCAGGATTTCTTACTGCTGCTTAAGCTTAGAAAGATTCTCTTTTTTCCGAGAATTTCTTTACCGCATACTTTGGGAGCCCCTTTTTTAGTGGACACTTCAATTAGCGATTAAATGTTTGTCTTGCCCAGGAGATTATCTCCGGAAAAGGGCCTTAAATATTTTGTACACAACGAAAAACAACTTTTGTATTTAACCCGAACTCAATACAAGATACAAAGTTTATTGTAATATTAATATTTTGTATTATTTTGATAATTATTTATTAATATTTTGATCTTACATTTTTTGAATACATCTGAACTATGACTTAATAAGTCAAATAATAATAAAGGCTTAAAGGCTTATTAAAAAAAATGTTATCTCCAAGAATCTTTAGTTTCTAATAAGTGTTCTAACAAATGTTTATTTAATTTTAAAATAAAACTAAAATTGACCAAAATTTCTTGATGCAGGGACTACTTCTATGACAGTTACTGCTCCTCGGCACTGCTGCGTGGCGGCGGAGGTGGTGGTGGCGGCGGTGGAGTTAATGGCGTGCGGGCCAAGAAGCGGAAGCGTCTAATGACCAACGGCGGCGGAATGGCGTCGGCAGTGCAGCAGCAGCAGCTGCCAGGACACGGACACCACAGTGCGGCGGCAGTGGCGGCTGCAGTCCACCAGCAGCAACAGCAGCAGGCGGCGCAACAACAGCAGCAGGCGCAGCAGCAACAGGCGGCGGCGGCGCAACAGCAGCACCAGCAGCAGGTGGCAGCGGTTGCCATGGCGGCGATGGCCAATTTGCTGCCCCAGCAGCAGCTACTGCTGCATCAGCAGAATCTGCTATCCAATGTGGCCACCACGGCGTCCGCGGCGCCGGCCTCCCTCCACTGGTCGCAATACAAACAGGAGCAGTCACTGCCCCTGACCCACCATCCGCATCCGCATCCTCACCAGCATCCGCAGCAGTTCGGATTCCAGCTGAAGAGCAGTGTGGCGGTCCAGTCAACGACATCGCCGCAGAATGCAAAGTCAGCAATAATTGCTAATCAAACGGCGCTCGGCGAGCCGTATCCTGTGGGAGGGTCCTTCCATCAGCAGCAGCAACAGCAGCAGCAGCAGCAACATCAGCAACCGTTGCTGCAGCCGTTGACTTTGGCGCTGTCCCCACAGCAACCGCAGCCTCATCAGGCGGCAACGCCACTACAATTGCACAGCCAATTGATGCAGCAACATCAACAGCAACAACAGCAGCAGCAACAGCAACATCAACAGCAGCAACATCACCAGCAGCAGCAGCAACAGCAGCATCAGGCACAGGAGCAATTAAGTTTGCATCAGCAGTGGGGACCCTTCAAAGTCTACAGTGAGTATTGGTCTCAGTTTGGTCACTCGGAAAATAGCGAAAAATGCAGGAGATTGTGTTGGGGATTATTTTAAGGATTCCTTGTGGTGGGTCCTCTGGGGGGTCTCTCGAAAAATACAAATTAGCAATTTGTTAGGAAAAATTTATTGAAAGAGAAGAATACTTCTCATTTGTAAATTTCTTGCATAAGTGCCAGTTCATTGCCAGCTTAAACCTCTTTTCCAGCTGGTTTTTAAGAAAGATTTAAAGATTTAAAAAAATTGTTTATAAATATTTTATAATATAACAAAATATAACTCTCAGCTAAAAAAAAGTATCTATATTTATGTTATCACTTCCACCTTTGGGATAATAATCATTTTTCGTAGAGTTTTCCCAGTCTAGAACAGCTGTCGTCTTGTTCAGTACTTGAAAACACTGGAGTCAAAACTGAAAACTAAATCGTCATCCGAGAATTCGAAATGTATCAACGTTGTGGTCAAGTTTTCTTCGTCATCGTCGTTCTGCTAGTATCCAATGCGACCATATCGAATGTCGCCCCCATTCCTGGCCAGGTGCGCCTGCCGGAGGCCTATGTGAATGGAATGCTCAACCTGAAGAGCAGCCTGCTGTACAACCCGCTTGGCGTCGGTAACGGTTACGCCCTTCCGGTGTGCGGGACGAGCCCTAATCAGCAGGGGGCTGCTTTAGACAGCCTCGGATCCGGTATGAAGTATACGCCGCAGTTGCAGGACCAAAATACCGAGCAGAAGCTGGAAAATATTATGGTTGAGGACAATCCCAGTTTGAGGGCATCTCGGGTAGCTTACAGACCTGTTGGTCACTCCCAGATGCCTTCGTTGCCGTCGCTCAATAATTTCCCGGCTCAGCGTGTCTTCCCACCGCTTTCCGTTCCGTTTCCGGTGCCGAAGCCGAAAGTCTCGCAGAATCTGGACACAACACCAGCGCAATTGGAATTGTTGAAGCAGTTGTCCGAGTTTTTTGATCGGCGACAAAAGGATCAGCAGGACGACCAGAATAATTGTGATTTGGAGACAACTACCGAGATTGAATGTGAGACCACACAGACACCGAGAACATGCGGGAAAGAGGAGTCGGTAACGGTTATTATAAAAACCGAAGACACTACGAAGTCATCGGTAGCTCAGGAACCAACTACACCAAAACCCACGAAGAAGACGAAGCCCACCAAGCCCACTACCAAATCCACTACCAAAAAATTGCCCTGTTGCACTAAGGCCACAAAACAGCAAGTTGTCGAGGCTCCCAGTATCAATCACAATGCCTTGAATTTTGAGAACGATCAAACGGTGGAGTGCGAGTCCCTGCAGCAGCATTCCCGAAACACCAGACATGCGATTAACACAGACCTGAGGATAAAAGCCATTATCAGCCTTCTGAAGTACAACCAAAAAGGATTACGGGCTGTGCAACATCGAAGGGCTGAAGTAGCGCATGAGCTGCGCGTACAACGTCATACGCTGGACGAAAATGGGTTGCTCCTAGCAGGGGATAAGCTCCAGCCCGACCTAGTAAAATATTGCAATGAAAGGGGTTTCGGTGCATCTCTGAAACCTGATCAGGCAGATCAGCAGAATACGGAGAGTTACGTGAAAACGGATCAGCCCGCGAATGAGAACGTCACACCAAGTCAGGCTCTTAGCAGGGAGGAAATACTTGATGAAAAGATCAAGATCTGGTTCGATGTAATAAGATACCGCGATAAGACGACTCAAAGTGCAGATCTAAACTCTAGTCCCATTTCCAACTCAAAACAATCAACAAATGCAGCTAAGGAGCAACCTGCGGCGCTACCCAAAGCAGAAATCAAGCTCTACCCCGACTTCAAAACATACCGCTAGAAAATGAAACCGACAAGGAATACAGTTTAATTAATATATATTTTTCAATTTTAATATATTTATTTATTTGAATTAGTTAAAAAGAGCATAAATTATTGGGAGGGATATTAATTAGTTCAAGGTAACCTTAAGTAAAGCAGCAGAGTGGTAATACAATAGTTAAACAACTTTTTTAAATGTAAAAGGTGAAAGCAAAACTATAAGATCATAATATATACATTTTAAATCGGTACAATACATAATTGAATAATTAAGCATGAATTTGGGAGCTAAAACCTATTTTGTTGTATTTATTTAGTATATAAAGACGCTAATTTCGAATTTATCATTACATAAGCCATTCCATGCGTCCATATTCACACTAATTTTTTATTTAGTGCAAACTCTATTTCTAAAGGCCATTCTCTTTGCATATTTGCAGGCAATCCGGACACATTAATCTGCGGCAATTGCCGGGAATGCTTTGGCGAGCTGTCTGAGTTATTGGACCACAAGAAAAGTTATTGCAAGCTGAGGTTCACATGCAAGTGCCAGGATGTTGCCTTTGCGGCGAGTGCAAGTAAGTGGAGAGGCGAAGTCTCTCGAGGTGGCCGGGCCGAATGGGTGGAGGAGTGGGCGTGGCAGCTTGTCTGTTGGCAATTAATTTATGATTGTTAAACACTTTTTGCTGGGAGCTTGGGGCCGAAAGGGAGGCCCAAGTGTTTGTCTTAGACAGGCCTGTTTGCCAGTCAGCAACATCTGGCCCGAGAAGGATATGAGTCCGTGTCCTGTGGCTGCTTGCAAATGCATTTAAAATTGAGTTATTTATGCGTGCTCTGTCTCTCTATCCCCCTCTCGGCCCGTCTCGGCAAATTCCAACTTAAATAACTAATTAATTCTTGCAGAGACGACGCCGCCGACGAGCGCCAAATTGCTATGCGCCGTTTGCAAGGATGCGTTCGCCAATCCCTGGGATTTGATGGTCCACGCCCAGGCCGCGCACATGGTTAACATTTACGAGCTGGGCGATGAGGCCAACAATGCCAACAATTGCATCAGCAACTCCACCAGCAACATGGCCGTTGCAGTTGCAGTTGCCGCCGTGGAGAATGGACATGCAACGATTGCCGCTGATGAGGCGGTTGCTGCCACAAAGCATGTGCCACCACAGTTGCCAGGGACGCCGACGCTTGACAAGGAGCCCAATAACAATAACAAAATTAGCAACAATAACAGCATCCTGGACAACGGCAGCATTGCCAACAACAACAACAATGGCCACATGTCGCCCTCGGCAGCTGGCAATTTAATGGCCACCGGATCGGGTGAAAATGGCAGTGCCAGCGACATGGACACCAGCTGCCAGCTGGACATCAAGTTTAGCCCCAGCGCCAGTGCCAGTCCCAAGGAGGTTGGTTGTCTTGTGGATAGCGTTGCCTCTCCGCGAGATTATGTAACGATTTCCTTGCAGGATCAACACCGCGATGATCTCTCGCTCGACGGACGTCTTTCCAGCAGCTCTCAGCAGACGCATCACTCCGACGAGCTGAACGTCAAGTTGCTCAACGGATCCGTCTCCTCGCGGGGCAGTTCGCCCGGCCTGGAGGCGGACGAGCCGCCAGCCACCAGGGCGTGCATTGTCCGCACTCTGAGCATTGTGAGTATGGTTGATCCTTGGAACATTTTTTAAGATACAATATTTATTTATGGAACATATTTCACAATGTAAAAATATCGATTTACATGTGTTCTGACTTCGCTTTAAATATATATATGTATATATATCGCAAGGTTAAAATATCAATATATATCGCTACAGAATCGATATATCAATATGTTCCGCGTAATATGGAAGATTACTTAAAATAAAATCTTCAAATAATAACACAAGCCAATTTAATAAAACATAAATTGTGCTTCTTACACTTTCAGGAAACCTCTGGACCGACTGCATCTACCACAGCCAACGCTTTGAGCCTGATCTCGAATGGTTTGGGCCTGGCCTTGGCACCCCAATAGGTCAGAGGTCCGAGCCAATGCGGAGGGTCAGACGGTCTGAAGACCGGCCTCGAAGTAGTGTTTTGTGCGATCGTAACCCGATACAAGTGCAATTTCTTCAGTATTTTTGTAACAGACTAACTAAAGGGCGGGCAGCTGGTAATAGGGGAAGGAGTTAAGCGGAATGAATAACGTAAATTACGTAAAACATATCATTTTAAATTAGCCATAGATATGACATACGAGCAGCTATATCCTGCGGTTAGCTATAGCAATTACAGCCATGTATTGTATGTATTGTATTTGTATTTTTTGTTTCGTTCATTCGTAACTGCCTTTGTGTTGGTGTTGTTTGCATGTCCTTTGGGTTTAGCGTTTCAGGCGGGCGTATTTATTTGGGTTTCAAAACGGCAAAACTGCATAAGTGAACGTATAGGTAAAATTATGGAAAGCTTAAGCTGTCACCGCCTGTCGGTGGTGCGAATTAAACGGTAATCGAGCTTTGTATATAGTTAATACCAATATTATACAAGGATACAAATTACAGAATTATAAGATCATTGTTAATGCCCGGTCATTCGGCCGGCACTGGCTTTAACCGGAGTTTATATTTTGGATATATAATTTACGGATTTAACTAATCGTAGAGAGAACCAAATATTAACCCACGCAAATTGTATATCAAAAGTAGCATAGTGACAACAGGTGTTTCAAAAACAAATTCGGAGAAACTTGCTATATATTATTATTTAGAAACATAATCAAATATGCGTAATATTATGTAATACCTAATATCAAAAGTAGCGGCTATGTAAATAGGTTAATCAACGTATTATGTACTTACCAAGCAAACAATTTGTAAACAGTAACAACATTCAATTCAATGTCCTCCAGCTAAAGCATATAAACCAACCAAAAGAAATGTATTATGCGAATGAGAAAACCAAATATATATTATACAGATATATATATATTCAATCGAGTCTTTTAATGGGTGCGGCCCGGGGAAAGGGAAAGTTATTTTTTATTTTCTGGAGTCCCAAAACTTCTGGCATCAGAAATTCTATTTCGCAGCTCATTAAAATAAATGACGATAGCCAGACGGCAGAGAAGAAGTGTGTAAATGTTTACGGCTGCCAAAAGGGCGCAGGTAAACAGGAGTGCAAGGACAATGACAGCTTTGTTCGGCGACGCAGTAATGAAAAGTCCCAACAAAAGGGTGAGTTAGGGGTTGGGACTTCCACTTCCTCGCCCGCTTTTCTTTTTCGGCATCGTACACCTCCAGGACCTCCGAAAAATTTAGTCACAATGCTTTGGCGACTGCAGTTAACTTTATTAAAATGCGCCACCAAAATAGTCGCAGCGCCTTTTTGTTGTGTCCTTGCCGCTGGCCATTGTGGCTCTTTGCATGACCTTTATTGGAGGGTATATGCCTTTAAACGTTTTGTTTGGAAAATGGTTACAAAAATTGTGGAGTAATATTTTATTGAGTGTTTTTTTCATCTATATAATGTATATATTGAATAATAGTTATCGATTAGTTAATAAATCAGAGAGCTTTCTACCCCATTCCAACGTCTAATTATAATATTATTATATATTAAGTTATTATGTTATGATTATATTATTTTCGCCTGTATACATTTGAAATAATGAAATACAAATAAAGAAGGAGTTTGTGCTTATATTTGCATACAAAAACTGTTTGCTTTATTGAACAGAAAAATTAAACTAACCGAAAAATGGCAAATATTAAAACCGTTTCCGTTTATATTTGATGAATTTTATAAGTATTTCATATAAGTATTTCATATTATGTTGTAATAATATAGATATTGTTGTAATATTGATAATATAATATGCCTATTATTTCTTTTCTTTTAGTTTATTATTCCTTATATTTTGTATGTAATTATATATTCTAATTATTAATGTTATATATATAAATTATTATAATTAATTACTTAATTATATTTGAAACGTTTTAATAAAGTATTTTACATATATAGTATGAGTTGCCTAACGGCCTGTTCAATATGATTAAATGTTAGGTGACCAATGCTTTATAAAAACGTAAGATAGTTGGTATATAGTACGATTCTTTTGATTAGTTAATTTGTTGGTAAGTGTATTCACAATTCGCGGAAAAAAAATAAAAGCTTAGCCGCCGTTGTGCCTCGTTTAACCTGAGGATTTGACTAGACATTGTTTGCGTCTGCAGTCGCTTGCCATTTTGTTTCGAGGTCGAGTTAAGCGCCTGCAGTCAAGTGGCGTCCGGGATTTAAAATGCATAAGCCCCGGCGCAGAGTTACCTTTTCAATTTGGTGTTTCCGTGGCCAGGTTAGGCTCCACCAGTCCAGTGTGCAGATAGGGCCTGGACGAGGCCCGGAGGAAGTGCCAGTGTGACGCTGTGACCTGGGGCTTGGCGAGTGGCTTAAAGTGCGCCGGCTAATTAGAATGCCTCGCCTAGTGCAGGCTCAAAGGTAACATTTAGCCGGGGCAATGGGTCAGCAGCTGGCTGGCAATTATGGGGCGTCTGGCCAATGGGTTTGGGGTCCTGGGAGACCTCCGGGGACCCAGCTCTAGTCCGGTGCGAGCTTGCGAATTACGCCAGCTTAGCAAAATGAAGTAATTGAAACAATACAGCGAAATGCCACCAAAAACGCAACTGTCCCACTCCGAGTCGGCGCCCGAAGTGCGTGCCGGAGTCCCTGGAATCCTTGGGGGCAGCCGCACCTCCGAGTCCTCCACAGGACGAAGGACTATAAAAGCCAGCGTCGTCGCGTGCGCCCCGCTGACTTAGTCAACGCATCTCCTGCACGCCGGACCGGATGTCGACCGACAGCACACAGCCGCATACGCCCAGCCACGATGTGGTGGACGCAGTGCGTCCACAGCCTTGTGCCGCCAACCAGTGGAAGAGGGCCGCCTTGATGGCTCGAATGGCGCCCGCGTTCCGCGAAACGGTCTCCGACGACAGCGAGGACGAGGTGGACACCAAGAAGCAGATAAAGTACGGCAGTGGTTTCCAGGCGGCAAAGGCCATCATCCACGAGTATTGCGACTACACGACTATTCACGGCATTCGCTATTTGGGGGAGAAGAAACGGCCCTTCCTCGAGCGCCTCTTCTGGATCTGCGTCCTGCTACTGTCCGTGTTCACCTGCGTCAAGCTGACCCTCAATATCTGGGACAAGTGGAACAACAATCCGGTGATTGTCAGCTTCGCCGAGAAGTCCACTCCCGTGTGGGAGATCCCCTTTCCCGCGGTCACCGTCTGTCCGGAGACCAAGACGCGTCGTTCCATATTCAACTATACGGATTCGTATCATCAGGTTCGCGACTTCCGGAACAATGTCTCGGGAATATTGGATTTAACTGATACGCAGTAAGTTTGGTTCAAAAAATCTAAAAGGGTCTGTCCTGCCCATGATGTGTGTAAGAACTTAGGCCATCGAAAATCCCCAAATTGCACTACTAATTAACACGAATGTTGATCTATCATTTAGAAAAGGCATATATGGAGCAGTCTCACAGGTCTGCGAACCACATTTGCATGACATTGCGCTGGGTGAGAAGACCAGGAAGGGTATGGAGATCATTGATGGCCTAACCTCCGTATCGCCCATCTTCGATGACACCTATTTGAATTGCAAGTGGCGCAATACTGGAATCAAGTGCAATGAGATCTTCCACAAGTTTGTGACTGAAGACGGCGTTTGCTACAGCTTCAACTCCCTCAGTCCGGCGGAGATCTTCAGGCCGGAAGGGTAAGAGCCTTCTCAAAAGGGAAGGTTAATTAATAATCTGACTTGGGGTTTCCTTGGCAGCATTATTCCAGATTTTATATTCCGAGAGGAGAACCGCCTATCGATGGACTGGAATGTGGAGGATGGTTACAGCGCCAGTGCGGATACTTCACCATATCCCAACAGGGTTTTGGGTCCTGGAGCTCGGGCGGGTCTGTACCTATTTATGGGAGGAATGGAGATGGATTTCGATGACATGTGTCGTGGTCCTGTTCAGGGTTTCAAGGTGGGTTAATCCAGATTAATATATAGGCAGAGCTTAATGGAAACAAAGCCCCGTAGATCCTTTTACACACTCCAGGAGACGTGGCCCAAGTGTCGAAGCAGTATTTCCGCATACCCTTTGACCAAGAGGTACTCATCTCCATCCGACCTAAGATCATTACCACCTCTGATGGCCTGAAGCACTACGAGCCCAATCGACGGCAGTGCTACTTCCAGAAGGAGCGGGACTTGCGATACTTCAACATCTATTCCCAGAGCAATTGCGAATTGGAGTGCCTGGCCAACTTCACCCTGTCCAAGTGCGGTTGCGTCAAGTTCAACATGCCACGTAAGCATTTTATCCCAGTTTTTAGGGTTAGTCCTCTGGGATCCAAGAAATTACTTTCGGCTTACGTCAGGTAACGTCAATATGCCCGTTTGTGGAGCTGCCAGCCTGAAGTGCTACAACGAGGCCGAGGATGAGTTGTTGCTCAGGGAATTCAACCAGGGCCTGGTCAACTCAGGTGAGAATGCCCGGGGCGAAACCGAGTGTAACTGCCTGCCATCCTGCACCTCGATTGCCTACGAGGCGGAGATCTCCCAGGCGGACTTCGACTACAAGACGGTGATCAATACGGACACCCCGGAGGGTAAGGCGGAGCAAGCCAAGCATGAGGGGTGAGTTTAAAAAGGATCCCTTAATTTCGATTCCCAACAACAAATGATTCACTTGTATATGATATTCTAATAAATCATCCGCAGTATGAAAATGTCCCGAGTGTCGATCTTCTTCAAGGAAGCGCAGTTCCTCACCTCGCGCCGCTCCGAACTGTATGGTACCACCGACTTTCTTGCCAACTGTGGCGGTCTCCTGGGTCTCTTCATGGGCGTGTCCATGCTGAGTATTGTGGAGCTGATTTACTTCTGCACGGTGCGCCTCATCTCGAATTTAAGGATGCGCCGCAAGACCCGCAAGGAGCTACTGCAGGCGGTCAACAAGGATGCCTAATTGGGGGACCGGCAGGACCTTCAAAGTCGAGCTGACTCGGCTGCTCTGCTCCGTGTTTGTGTTGCGTTAAATGTTAAATCTGCAAACAATGAAAATAAAGTTGTACTCAGCACCAGACTGCAAACGGAGTCCTCTGCCTGTCCTTTCCTGAGACAACCCGCATACTGCCAGGCTCTCCACTCTGTGTGTGCATTTCAAATGGAATCAATTATTTTATTGTGTGATTTGCTGCCCTGCCTTCGCCTCGACTCGACTCGACTTCATTCGATTCGATTTCGAAAGTCAATAGACAACGTCATGGAAGTCGTAGACAAAGCCAAAGCGTAGCTACGCATCTCATCTTCCCGCTCATATGTTATGCAGTGCCAATCCTTTGAATCCTGCATCGGATATCCTTCGGATTCTCGGATGGGGGCTATACCTTAGCTGGGCAAACAGTGCGGCGGAGGATGCCGTCGTTCGAGTTGTGCGTGCGCCCCTAATGGAAATCCAATTGAATTAAGTTAATTATGTTGGCAAATATTTAAACAATAGCAGCAATTTATGCGCACCCATTCCCACACATGCGATATGTAGCCGAGGACTCTCACTCGTGCCACTGCAGCCGCAAGGTAGGCTTTAATTTGTAATGTTCATGGGCCTAGTGATGTTACTATCTTTTTATGCAGGTTGTCTTAATTTTTTGTTTTTTAATAAATAAAATCTTGCTTAAAATACATTAAATTATATATTTAAAAGGTAATAAAAAATAATTTATTTAAAGAATTATTCGTTTATTTAAGGGTTACCTATAATTTATAAAAAAACAGATAGCTACTTATGTTTTACAAGGTGCAAATAGCAGCGATAGTAATCAGCATGGCCCCATGACACGAGTCAGGAAATTTCTCTGCCGACCCGCTGCCAGCATATTCTCCATATCAACGTTCGTGAGACTTCGGTAAAAGTCTTCGGATGGGTCCTAGCGAAATTAAAGCAGCGCCAGTCCTGTCACATCGTCATGTTGCAGATAAATCTAGCAGTTTTTAGCGTTAAATATCATTTTATAGACATATTCCAGAAAATATTAGCTATTTATTTCATATCTCTGAGCTCTTCTTTCAATATTTCGCAAACACTAATGTAATGTCCGCATGTGACTTTAATACTGATTAAAGAGTCACTAGAAAGTGACTCAAAAAAAAAAAACCAAATATAAAGGTATAGAAGTTAAAAAAAGCTAGGTATTTCTATATGCATATAGGCTTAGGTACATGCACTAAATAACATCACTGCCAAATACTCCCAGACAGTTTCTGTTGTCTTCTTTATAATTCAATGCCCTGCGTAAATTATAAAATCGTGGAATTTTCCGCGGACAGTTGTGCAACAGTTGCGCTTCTGGCGGCGACGAAACTGCTGAAATATGCATCGAGTTTCATTATGGCAACAAGTGTCGTCGAAATGTCGAAACGTGTCGAAATATTGCAAATAAAGTTGACACATTTGCATATGCCTAATAAAACTTTCATGACCCCGGGCCCATTCCCGTGCCGGAGTTACACAACGTGGCGAGTGCAGCGGGCACGGAATCCGAGTCAGTATCCGGAATCAGAAATCCGAAATCCGGATCCGTGTCCGCACTTTGGCACTTTCCATCTCCACCGGCTGGCGTTTTGTGGGCCACTTTTTACTTTCCCCGGATCGGCGTTCGACGTTCGGCGCATTCGTGCCTGCCAATTTGATTCACATATAAAAATGAATTTATGACAATTTCTGGCTGATGGCTGCCAAGGCTGTCTCGAGGGCTTTATTGATTGCACACAGACGAGAGGGCGGTTTTTAAACTACCTCTCCTTAAGACTTATAATATAAATACTTTAGTATTTTTTTCCATCAACTCTCGCTGAATAACATTGTCCATTTATATGTTTATGTCCGTTTGAGTATTATCATTATTATCCTTTGGTCGCAGACATCGGCTATTAAGCAGTAAAAGCAACTCAAAGTCTGTAAAGGCAATGTCAGTAATCAATTTGCAAGTAATTTCTTCGCTTTTCCGGCTGACTTTTCCACCCTTTGTGATGGCAGACATGAATAAGTCCGGGATAACATGACACTTGACATTGAGCCGGAGGTCGTGGGAAATCCGGAGAGCGGCGGACCTGCTGCACTCGCTTCGCAATATCAATAAAAAGTTTGTTTCGCTTTTAGCAGAAAATTCACGGCAAAAAAAGTACAAATTGTAATTAAACTTTTGCACAATGCAACTCAAACTGTCCGCAGTGTCTGGCAGCAGTCAGCGAAAAGCGGCTGCGTGGCAACAACAAATAACAAGGAACAGTACAGGCGGTATGGCCAATCGTTTGATTTGCTCGGCAGGGCTTTAAATTTCCGGTTTCCTGTTTCCGGCCTAGGAGCCCAGACCAAAAACTCGTAACTGTCAGTAGCAGTTGAGGTGTGCACAATGGGTTCTCGATCTATTTCTTCAAGACATTAGTAGTTTCAGTTTTTAGCGGTTGAAAATGTACACCTGCAATATTTAGTATTTTTTATTATGATTATGAAGTCTTCTAATCCACAAATACTTAATACACAAAAATATATACAAATACTATAGAGATTCCCTGGAGCCAAATTCAGTTTTCATCAGTTTTGAATGCACTGTGAGATCCTTTGCAGGAAGCAGCCAGGCGGCAGCCATGTTTGTTTGTATTTATGTCGGTTTGCCGAGCAGCGTTTTGCGGCATTCAAATGCGGAGCGGCTGCAGCACGCGGCTGTCATGTCAAGCGGTGGCCCAAACCCAGTACGACCTGGCGGGTAACGGAGTGCCCCGTGGAGTGCCGACTGACTCGCTGCTGCCTCAAACCGATTGCTTAAGCGGAAATGACTTGAATGCCTTCGCCATCGCCATCGCCACGTCACACGGGGCGTATGTGGAATTTCGCACTCGATTGCCTTCGCCGCACGGAGCCAAAGTTTTGTATAACGCGATTAGCGGTTTGCGCTTGTTTCGTTGCCTGCTGTGTGTTGTGTCTAAACCGTAGCAGGTCCTGGATCCTTGGAAGCCACACCTGAAGTCGAGCATCGATTGCAGTAATTGCAGTTGCAGCGCGGCTCCGAAACTTTGGCTCAGAGTTGGAAAAGTCATTAAAAACTTGCGCCCAACTTTCGGATTGGAATTAGAATTTTTGATTAAATTGCTCGCGAATTTACTGCGACAAGACACAGGGCAGGACAATTAATGAAAAATGCATAAGCCAAATGGCGAATCAATGTATATCGTGACACCAATTGCGAATTAACACCCTCGTACACACACAGCCATATATGTATATTGGCTCATTGTCACGCAGGATTCGCTGCGTCTCTGCTGAAAGGAATTTGTATGCAAACCGCGCACTAAATTAGATTCTTTTTTACTGCAGTCACATCGTCCGCTTGATGATGAGGCGATGACAGCGTCTCCGGGTTTATTCCGCTCCGGAGTCCGGAGTGCGCAGTCCGGATCCGGCGATAAAATGCGTAAGCTCGTTAAAATTGCACGCGACGCGCCTCTTATAATAATGGCGCCTGAGTCGATGGCTGATTCTGGATGGCTGAGGGATATTGATGGATATTGGTGCGTCGTATTGATTTGACTCCACAGGATTCTCCCTGTGGTTGATGCCGTAGGTTAATCCGATGCTGGAGTGCCAAGCAGTAAACATAAAAGCGCTGATGGTAAGTGGCTGGAGGAAGATGTGGAAATTGTAATCTCAGAATATGTGCTGGCAACCTGTTGTAGTTTCCTTTTTGTGCAAGGAATTTTCGCTCCTTAAAGCTAAGTTTACTATTAAAACCAAGGTAATGGAAGTCGTATAGCAGCATGAATTATTCAAACTAAAAACTGGTATGCTTATGTTTAAGAAAACATTAAGAGGTATGGTATTTTATCGCTTAATCGTTTGAAAAATCACGCCTATTAGTCTAAAATATTTTTTATTAAAACCACAGTAGCACATTTTTATTGTTAATAAATTTTCAGAAAAATATTTAAAAGTTATTCTGTCTGTTTGAATTTTAAATAAACATTTACTGCGACCATGTTCCATCGTAATTTCATTTTAGTTTATCTAAAATATTAAATAATAATATTTGTTTATATTTCCTACATTTAGTATGTGTACATATATAGTATATTCTTAATCCAACCATACCAGCCACAAAGGAAATTCCCCCCTTTGCTGTAGCCCGACAATAAAAACCGGATCTCTCACTTTTCATATTCATACTCAGTTTTATAATTGCTTTTTCCCGGGACCAGGGCCAAAAATTCAGTACCCAACTGGCATACAGACAAAGAAAATAATATAAATTAAATTCACTCGCACAAGTTCTCGAGCTTATTATGCATTACCTAATGAAAACTGGGCCAGGACACAGTCAGCGCCAAGGACCAAGTGCCGGGAAGGCAGACTACGGCTGCCAGGACTGGCAGCCGCGTAAGCAAATAATAAATAAATAAATAAACGAAAAGCGCAAATAACATTTGAGAGCCAGATTTAATTTCTAACGTTGAGTGCGCATATTAAAACAGCCGGGATTGTGGCAAGGAATTTTCCGGGCAAAACTGGGGGGGAAGAGCGCGCAGACAAAAGGCGGAGGAAAACCTAGCTGGGAGCGACAAACAAAGATGATGCGGATATCGCTGAGCCCGGTCTGGCCTGGTGTCGGTGTCGGTATCTGTGGGGATGTGGATATGGAAGTAGCAGTGGAAGTGCAGCGGAAATGCGGGATTCCGGAACTCCAGGACCCCAGGACTCCCAAACCCCTGGAATGGTAGCCCGCGGGGCCAAGGGGGGGGATATAAAAATAAACAATCAAAGCGGGCGGCAGAAGGCGTAATAGAAGTTGGCGTGAGTAAACAATGAATTACGGAATCATGAAAGCAAATTGACTTTAATGCAAAAATCAAATATTTACACAGCGTGGATGCGGGACAAAGAAGGCGTGTGGAGTGAAAAAGGCGGCAATGCAATTGCAATTCCCATCCGAAAGAGACGGCAATAGATGGAGAGACAAAGGCAAACAAATAGACAAACAAGGCAAACGAAACGAAAGAAAGAACGCATACAAATTGAGGTTATGTCAGACGTCCTGGCCCCGAACTCGTTCCCATTTGCCCAAAAACTTGTTTCGGCACTTAAATGCCAATGCACACAACCCCAGCAGCACACACACTCACACTTATTAATATTTGGATAGTCCTGCACAGGAGAAAAATATCTCCGAAGAGCATATCCTTTGAAATATTATAAGGTATTAGTTTGGGAACCTTTTTATATTATAATAAAATACATTTAAAAAATACATTATAATCGAGGAAACGTAGTGCAAGGGTTGGGCTTTATTGATAAATTCCAAATGAGATATTTGGGATGTTACAGAAATTACTAAGGTTTCAAGATCCCTTAAAAAGGTCTCAACTATTATGCCACAAAGAATTACATAGTAAAAGACATTTTATTACAGACTTTTAGACACATTTTAAAGTGATTTCAAACACTTAATGAACTCTAAAGTATTGTAAGGAAATGTTATATTTATTTAAAAGATAGAATGAAATTATATAAATTAAATGAAATATTTTGTATGACTTAAAAAAGTTATACACTTAGAAATACAGATGGATATATAGAGTGTCGACTTTTAGACAATAGGTCAAGCGAATTAAAGTAAAGTGTGCAATTTAATAAGTTACTGTTGTAAAAACCACAACAGATACTGATATTATCTGAAAATTAGTCGCAAGTAAATCTTAGAGATATATTTTTCTCAGTTTACCAACAGGGAAAAACGGTTGGAGGCGGCAGGCCATCAGTGGGCTAAGGGGCAGATCAGCTTTTGTGCGGCACTGGTCTGCGGAGCATCCGGATTTCGAGTGCACGTTATTAGCTCACTGGGCGTGGAGGCGGTCCGGCACGGTCCGGCAGAATTTTACGATTTCATTCATTTTTGTGGCTGCCATTTGACGCCGCAAAATATGCAACAAAATTTTATTTGCCAGAAATAAGAACCCTCTAGCAGAGATCCAAATAAAATTATAGAAACTATTGTGTAATGCTTTGGAATTAAGAGTTTAGCTCTTGCATTTAAAGTCGCTTGTCCTCCAAGGCAATTTCCCTTGGAATTTCTCAATTAGAATATACACAAAGCTCGAAAGTAATAAAGCACGATACAGAGTCTGAATAAAGAAGTGTTAACATGGAAATCCAAAAAAAAAAGGGGAAACGCACTGCGGTGAAATCGAGGCAAAGAGGAAGAATCACACAAATCTGAAAACCATAAAAGTGTCGCTTTCAATTGTTCCCCCAACTCCGCACTTCAGGCGACAATCGAAGCCAACAAGTGAAATTGAAACGTTCAATGGAATAGTGTGGAGTGGCGAAGGAATATGGGACAGGATGGATGGGCTGCTGGGGGCAGAGGATGCTCCAGAAACTCACAAGCACAAATTGATGATGATGTAGTGTGTGTGCCTGGAACTGTGCGACAGGATACTCGGCGAGATTTTGTTTTTATTTGGATATTCTCTCTTGGGTAATAGGGGTTCTTGCAGGAGGCTTGCGATCTGCTCTCTGAATATCCTTAAAAGCTAGAAAAGCATTTTGAAGAGTTAGAAGATAGAGCTAACTAAGACTCTGTTAAAGAATAATAAAATATTGATAGAATTAAAAAAAAATTCGTGAGAGAGGGTATCTTATAAACATATGATTTTTTTCTAGCCTCGTTTCAATCGCAGTTCCTTTATTACTTTCTGAAATGAGAATGATGGTGGCGATGATTGACACCACGCCAGCAATAAATTTTTAATTTTCAATGCGTTGCCGATAGACTGATGGCCTGACGGACCTCCCAACATCCCCACGTCTACAGTGTGCTTGTTAAATTCAAATTAGAACGATGCCAGGACTCGCTTCCTGTGCGAGGACTTGCCGCTGACAGCGAAGATAAATGACAGAGAACTGCGATCGCTACAAATTAACCTTGTTAGAGGCTGCAGCACAGTCAAAGTCGAGACCCAGACATAACTCCGCTCCAGAGTCCGGAGCACTAGAGCAAGTGGAAATGCAGAAGGGCCTGAGGACACACCAGTAACAAGTGTATGTAATTTTTTATCGTCCTTGCTTCCTTTCGCTACGGCACCCACTGACGACGACGACTGACTTATGAATGGCGTGTGCCAGTCGAGTTGAGACAATGTGTGCACTAGAAACTATTTTGTCTGCAGAAACCTTTACTATAAATAAAAAGAATTAAGTGCCAAATGATTAGGGATATATCTTTTATAGATATATATGAATATAAATAGAACGTGCATTATAGGATACTTCTTGCTATTACTTCGCAAGTTCTAACTCCCAAAAATAAACATTTTAGATTGAAACGTTTATAATACTTAAATTTTTTAATATTTAAATATAATATAATGTTTGTTTAAAATATAAGTATATTTTTTCTGTATTAGTTACCTGTATAATTCATTAAAATTCAATGAATTTAAATAATTATTTATAAATATTTAAGTTATTATTAATTTTATATTCAAAACGATTTCCTAATCATATTGCACCATTTTCAAGCAGTTTTCTCTTAAAATTCAGATTTGCCTAAATAGTTTCTATGTCCAATTGATTCCAGTGTAAGGGATATACTGCCATTGCCATTGCTGTGAGTCGATAAATCAGTTTGTGTATCAAATTGAATTCACGAGCGTGCACTTGACACCAGCACACGCACATTTATCAGCCGGCCAAGAAAGCCCGTCCCGAGCACGCCGAGCGTGAACTTTAATTCGGCCGGACTGGAAAGCCGGAAAGCCACAAAATTTTAATCCCAGCTAAGAGCGTACTGGAATAAAAACCATCAGTGGCGTGCATTATAAATTATTCATTACGAAAACGCAACCACGACACGCCCCCTTTTTTAGAGTTCGTTTTTTTTTTTTATTATTTGCGAGTCCTGCTGCTGACGGGCGTTCGTTTGCACCTAATTTGATTTTTAGTTGCTGCTTCTTTTGGTGGCGTCTGCGGTCGGTTCGCCTGGCATTCCTTGCTTCCTGCCCGGGCTCCTGCTCCTCCAATCGCTCAGATACAAAAAGACCCGGATATACCACGGATAGCATCTCACGGACACACGCCCACAGGACACAGGACTTGGCAGCGCTTTATTCGCCGCATCCTGTTTTCTTTTCATTCATTCCAGCCGCCGGATGGCTGTCGAAAAAATGTCTGTTATGTGGCTACAGAATTTTGCAGTAATTAATGGCAACTGTTTGATTAAAAAATTCCATGGCAGCTCCCTATGTAAGGACGTATGTGTGGGTTTAGTTCTAGTTTAACATACATCCCTCCTCCGGAACAGCGTCCCTCCGTAGCTGCTGAATAAATCTATGGAAATACCATAAGATTGCTTTAAGGAAAAAATAGTCAAACAGGAACATTTTTGAGTGAGAAATAAAAAATGTTCAACACTTAAAAGAAAAATATTTGTTTTAAAAGTCTTACATGAAAACGTCATTTGATTTTGAAAAAAATATAAATGATAACGAAAACCTTATAAAGATATAGATTACTCTATATATTTATAGAAATGTGTTTTTGTACCACGAAAAGACTTACAATTTTTCTTCTGATTTTTTTCTAATGTATTTTGTTTTTCTATGAATACTAAGATCTCCCTTGCAGTTTATTAATGTCGTTCAAATGACAGGAGACATTTCGATAACAAAGTATCATCGAGTTTTCCTTTACGTAAGTCTAATAAAGTGCTTGATCTTAGTAATCTTTATGGTAATCGGATTATATGGCACTAATCGCAATAAGTTCTATATTCTAGGTGTGGTGCGTCCTATAAATAAATTGTAACTATTATCAAACGTTAATAGACGTTTGCTGTTCTGTTAGTGCATTGCCAAATAAAGTTCGTTTTAATACTCTAGGTTATATGCAGTTTGTTAGATTCTTCTATTCTGCATCGTCTAAGAGAAATCTGGCGATCAGATTCGTAAAGATATGTCCAAGGCCTTCAACATCAAAATTGGGGGACTTGAAATAATTAAAGTACAGCAAGACTTTTGACAATTAACCTATGTTAATTATTAAACTTTCAGTTATCACTTAACACACCCATAATACTATGTATATATATTTATAGCAGTATAATTTATTTTATAATTAGAACAACAATTACTATTAAGAAAGAAAGAAAACTTCGATTTTAATCTTAATTCTTATTAGCTCTTTTTCTTTTCCATAAAATTATTTTATTTTTTAGTTATTGCTTATTATAATTGAATTGAAAACATAGGAGAATTTGGTTTTAATATAATCAATTATGTGTTTGTTTTTTTATATATGAATTCGGCAAACCTTAGCTAAAAGTGTCACTACGCCATTAGATGTAGTATACAACACAGACTAACAAGTTTTTAGATATGTCAAATTTCAAGCCGGCGCTTGTGCCGGAACTTGATCAGTCTAAATCTGCCAAATGCAAGTTGTGGAGCTGCCCAATCGTGATATTCATGTTGTGGCTGGGGAATATTGTAATGACCAGATTGTCTCTGTTTAATGACAAAGGCTTTAAAAAATGTTTCCGCAGCCTTGCATCGTCTTGAGTTTTATCAATTATTTCACCGAACTGAACAGGCACTTGGATTGCTGGCGGTGCATCTTTAGGTCATACATTATCTTGACAATTTCCGTTGAGTTCCTCACAGCTCTAATTCTTATCGCGGTCATTCCATTGGTCGTCATAAGGACATCCACTGGAATTCGAATGGTGAGTGAATTAGGTGTGTTCAGCCTAGTCAAGGAAACAAATATGCCTAAGAGGCTTTCCAACAAAGAATGTTTCTATAAAAAAGAATGTGATCTTCTGCCTTGCAGTATGTGACTCTTCTTTTCCTGATGACATGGCTGCAGATGATGTTAGCACTCCTTTTATCTGAGGAATATCAAGCTATTGGCGACGTGATTAGAATGTGGAAAAACGGTCAAAGTCTGGCGTTCTTTGAAGACAATGTAGGGATGTTAAGAATTGAATTAAATATTATACGAAATATACTTAAGCTTGAAATATTTTTAGTATAAGTGCTGTGGCGTCTTGGGTTCCGACGATTACCATGTAATTGGCTCGACTCCTCCCAAATCCTGCTATGAGAATGGAAGTGGCAGCATCGAGGATCTGTACACCAAAGGCTGTTCAACTGTCACCGTGAAAATCAATGCGACGTCGTGGTACAAAATTATATCACTCATTGTTCAGGTAATTTGAAGTTGGGACTGAAAGATCACGTAGCCAGTCCACGTCCTATTTCCCTTTCAGTTCTGCATGGTACTGGCCCTGGTCATATACCTAGTTATCCTGAAACAGACAAATACTCCGATGCGCACCTCGGAATGGCGGAGGCCGCCTCCAGTAATGTTTCAAGAAATGTGAGGGCTACCTCACAACTCCGCTTTTTGGGGCTCAAGGAGCGGATGGCAATCTGGATTCAGTTCCACCAATGGGAATGGGTATTGGCTTTGAGTTTGGCAAGACGACAGACAAATTGGATGCTGGCTCTCGTCATATTTCACGGACTGCAATCAATAACGATAAACACTTGAGTCCCGCATCCGATGTCCGGGATTCCCAGTTGGCATGCATATGGATGAGCCAATAAAGAAATCACCAAAGCATGTCCGGCGATTGAAAAAGTATTGCAAATGCCAGGACATCGGACCCGGGCACGGACACGGACATGGACACGGACACCGAACCGAAATCGGACTCCAATCCGGACTGGGAGCCCTCGACAATCGCAACAATATGCAAATGCAGCTAAGCAGAAAATATTCAAGGACATCTCGCCACCGCCCCTGCTCGAGTTTATTTTCTCCTCGTTTTATGTGCTCCGTGCCGCCCCGTAAATTTTATTGTTGTCAACATTAAATTCTGGTCGTGGAAAACAATTTTGCAGCATTTGAAAATCCATAAAATATGCATACAAAATTGTTCGGCGGAACGACCAACTTTATGGCTAAATAGTTTGCTTCGGCCCACATCGTTAATGCTTTTTTTATGTGCTGTGTATGTTTGGGTGTTGTTGTGCCAACTTTTTAGCCGCCATAACGGCAACAGCAACAACAACAAGAACCGCAGTTTGGTCAAGCTGCTGAGAACCCATCGCAAAGTTTATGGAGATAGAAAGGCAGCGACCAAAGGGTCATGTGGCTCATTAAACTTTGGCCAACAATTTTTTTTGTAGCACCCCACCACCTACAAAGACAAACAGAAAGTTTCGCACTAAATATTTGCGCCCTCGCAAAAAAAGGATTTTCAACTGTTGGAGACCAGAAAGTGTTGGGGCACCGAAGAGAGAACACCGAAGTGTTGGGGCACCAGGATTTTTAGGGATTCGGAAGTCGGACTGGGCATGAATTTTCCTTGGCACACATACGCCCCATTAAACGATAGAAAAATGGATGTGTGAACGGAAAAGGGGTGAAAGTGTTACTTTAAATTTATCCCATTACGTATGGGAATCCTATCAGCGGTTATCAGCTGCCTATAATAAACCCCATTTAATATTAGTTAGTGAATGATTAAAAATCGAAGAATTCCTCATCTTTAGCATATTTTTTAAGATTTTCTGACTATTTGTGTACAATATTATTTAATTTATAAACGTCTGTAACACATAGTAGTGATTTCGCAAAAGGTACTAAGTTCTTAGTCCGTTAATATTTAAAATTAATTCAATTCAATTTTTAATATATGTTATCCCTTTAATATTTATATTGCAAATATTTACGGGATAAAAAACTTACTTACATATTTACCTTTACAACAGTGGTGTAAGGCCAAGCTGTCCGGAGCTTTTTTTGACGATGCCATACAAACGCTTACACCATCGATGTGAGCAGAGCGCGGGCAGAGAAACTTGCCGACTCACAAGGCACGACAGTGGCTAAGACTTCAGAACAAAATGGATCAACATTTGCATTTTAACTTTCTTTAGGGAACGTCAAATAGTTGTCTATGAAATTTATGTTTGAATGAAATTTTTCCTCCAATTACTTTAACTGTGTTAAACGAAATTGTTCTTAAATATTATAATTTAAATGTTTTAATATCTTTTTTATATCGTTTGATTCAGTTGTCGACCTATATTTGATATTTGCGCGTTCTTGGTAACTCGACAAGCCATATAATTGGTTGATTGGACTACAGTTTCTGAAACCAGATAGCATTGGAAAGGTTCAATCAATCCCACAGACGTAACTATCTAACTTGTTTAAATTTTGGTTTTAAATATTCCATGTTATTGGTTCTTCTTGTTGGAATTCTGAAAATGTAATTAGTGAGACATGAGTGTCGCCCACCAGCTGCATATTATCTACCCACAAGACCTCACTTTTAATTACAGCAAATAATAATTAGCTAAAGAGCGAGTTCGTGTTTCATGCAACTGTCTTTAATTCGTACGGACAAATCAACAAAGTGTCAACAAAGCTCGGGATGTTACACCCTTAGTATCCCCAGTGGGATCCGAATCCATCGAAGCTGGCGTGAGCCACCACGGCGGCAGGAGAGTACTTCACGAAGGCGGCAGGTGCGGCGGCCACCACGGGTGCGGAGTACACTGGAGCAGGAGCGGTGTAAACCGGAGCAGGAGCGGAGTAGACGGCCTTGGTAACAACAGGGGCTGGAGCGGAGTACACGGTCTTGGCCAGAACTGGAGCAGGAGCAGCGTAAACTGGAGCAGGCGCGGAGTAGACGGTCTTGGCCAGAACCGGAGCTAGGGCAGCGTACACAGCCTTGGCCACCACGGGAGCTGGGGCAGCGGCGTAGAAGGACTTGGTGATCACGGGAGCGGGAGCGGAGTACAGGGTCTTGGGCGTGTAAACGTTGTTGGTGATGCGGGAGTCCACCTTGCTGACACTGGAGTACGGGGTGACCACGTTCTTGGAGTAGGTGGACACGGTGCCGCCGAAGGAGCGGACCACATTCTGCTGGGTGGTGCCGACGGCGTCAAAGTGCGGCTGGGCCACCTTAGCCACCACGGGAATGGCGGCGGAGTAGGTGGCAGCTGGAGCCAGGAAACCGGCGTTGGCCACGCTCACCAGGGCGCAGAGGGACAGCAGGACGTACTTGAAAGCCATTTCGAAAATTGGTTTTATTTTTGTAAATTCCAAAGGAATTGAAACTGAAACTGATGTTGGTAGTGAGCTGCAGTGGCTACTGATGCCTAACTCTTTCGAATTCGCAGTTTTTATAGCCAAAAAGCCCAAATGTCTTGCTAAATTTCACGGCCAACGGGGCAAGACCTGAGTTCGTGTATATGTGTGACAGATTGACTTAGGCCTAAGCCCCAAAACTGGTTCATTGGGTCGCCAAGTGACTGAGCTCTTTTCCACCTCTCCATCCGCATGTCTCGATTGGAGGCCACCTCAAGTGCCCCACACCCAGTGTATCGCAGGAAAGTGAATTATTTTGAATACTATCAGCAGCTCATAAATTTTCCAGAGCAGCGAAAAAGAAAAAACTTTTATTTGCCTGGCGTATTTTTCCATTAAATTGAGTTCTACTCAAGCAGCAAATATGACCCATCCCCCAAAACAGGAAGAACCCCTCGATAAGGGGATGTTCCCTGTTTCTGTCAACTTTTTTGTATCAGCAGGGGTGTCGGTCGCTTTCCTTTTTTTTTTCCTTGAGGTGGTGGCAGACAGTTGTTTATGATTTTTGTTTGCCTTTATTCTTGAAAAGTTGGCGTGCCCTGCGAGAAGGGAGATCTGAAGCTGGAATTAATGATGATCAGAAGAAGTCTGAATTTTCATAGAATTGGTATTATTGAAAGGCAAAGAATAAAGCTATTTCTAACTCAAGATACAAGATTCTATAAGATACAATCAAACATTATCCGCTATAAAGGCCTCCTCATTGCTAACTTTATGAGAGTCAAGCCCCGATAATCCCAGTTTAACTACCACCCCTGAAGCCATCACTTAACATATTGACACTAACATAAATATTTGCTTTGGGTCAACTCTAAAACTTTGGCAGTAAATTAAGAAGAGGGCATCTAATGTTTCGTCTTGTTTTGCGCTTTTTTCCCCCGCTTGGAGTGGAAACACTCGTTGAGTTTTCTTTTTGTTTTGAGGGCAAGTTTGGAAAATGAATTTCCCTGCTCGGCTGCTCACGGGGCGCATGATGAATATTTATTGAAATTACCAAAGTTGACGCTGCTCCAAATTGAATTGTGTTGCCAACTTGGGAAGCTTCTTACACAGCCACGAGTTCTGCGCTATTTTGTGCGATTTTTGTTTTCTGCTTGGTTTTTTGGCAAATTGTTATTAATTTTACACCGGGGGCCCTGAAGCCTTTGCCCTCCGCAGAAAACCTAATTACCGCGCTTAATTTATGCCAGCAAATTGGCTTTCAAGCGGTTGCGCAGGTGAACCGAACTGCCATCGCATTGTGGGCAGTTCAATTACCAAAAAAATCGACAAAAAATAGACAACAAATCCCCCGAAAAAAGTTCAGCAAAAATCCACAAAGTCTACCCATAACTGGCACGCGTCCGATGCGTATAAAAGCCGGCACCTTTTGGCCAAATCAGCATCAGTCGCAGCCCAGCCAGCAGCTTTAACTTTACTCTTCCACTCCTCCGATTGCCAGTCATCCAGTTTGAGAGCTCCATCGCAATGGCCTTCCGCTACCTCATCCCTCTGTGCGCACTGCTGGCCTGTGCCAACGCCGGTCTCCTGGCCATTGCCAATCCCTCGGTTGATGCCGTTGCCTCCACCCAGCAGGATGTGGTGAGGTCCTTTGCCGGCACGGTTTCCAGCTACTCCAAGGCAGTGGACACCCCGTACTCGAGTGTGCGAAAGAGCGACACTAGGATCCAGAACAATGTCTATACTCCGGCCATTGCCAAGACCACGTATGCGGCGCCGCTGTACACTCAGGCCACTCCCATCGTGGCCAAGACCCTGGTCCATGCTCCGGCTCCGGTTGTGGAGAAGGCTGTCTATGCTGCTCCCGCTCCCGTGTTGGCCAAGGCTGTGTATGCTGCTCCTGCTCCAGTTCTGGCCAAGACTGTGTACTCCGCGCCAGCTCCAGTTCTGGCCAAGACTGTGTACTCCGCGCCAGCTCCAGTTCTGGCCAAGACTGTTTACTCCGCACCTGCCCCAGTTTACGCTGCTCCTGCTCCAGTTCTGGCCAAGACTGTGTACTCCGCACCTGCCCCAGTTTACGCTGCTCCCGCTCCAGTTCTGGCCAAGACTGTGTACTCGGCCCCTGCTCCCGTGGTGACCAAGGCTGTGTACTCTGCTCCTGCCCCAGTCTACGCTGCTCCCGCACCCGTTCTGGCCAAGACCGTGTCGTATGCCGCTCCACTGGCCACGACCAACGTGAACCACGGCCCGGCAGCCACCACCTACACCCACAACGCCCCCGCTCTGGGCGTGTCCAGCTATGGTAGCTCCCAGACGGTGCACTACTCGCCCGCCGAGAGCGTGTCGCACATGAGCTTCGACGGATTCGGAACCCACTGGGGTTTCTAAAATCGCTTCTTTGTTATAGCTTCTTGTTAATGTTTGGCGGTTAATAAAGACAGAGATCGATTGTTGCAAATTGAACATGAACTGAGCAGAGGCCGGTTGCTGGAGGCCTTCCGGCGAACAATGGGCAACGATAATAGGTAACTGGTTTTGGCCACATCATCGCGGACCGGCCTTCGCTGGGGTCTTCACTCGGCAAGCGGCTTTTGCGGGGGCGTGGCAGGCCGTGTTTTATGGCTCTTTAATTGGATTTAATATTTTCGCACACCTTTCCCTCCGCACTTTTGCACTTGTTATAATTATTGTCAGTTAATTAACGGATATTTATGCGCGCATAGCCGCATAACTGCCCCCCGAAGCTTAATCTTGACATTCGCCCGCGCACATGTGGGTTATGGTTAATGGTTAATGGTTATGGATATATTGCTGTGTACACTGTACATTAATGACACCGCACCGAGCTCAATGGGTTCAATCGAATCCACTGACAGGCGGCCAAAAGGGGAGGCAGATCAACAGATCGAATGCGTGTTTTGACAGTGATATTTCGGCGGGATTACTCGAACGACATTCGGGTTGCGCAATAAACTGGTATGAGGAGTGAGGTAATCATAAAAAGGGAATATTTGTTTAATTTATAAGTATTTTTGGACAGGTATTTTAAAACTAAATTAATCAAGTACAGCTAAACAAATAAGATATAAAATGATATACATAATACCAATTTAATTACTAAAATTGTGGGGTTTATTAACATGTTACTTATGCAGTCAAGCATTTAGCCAATTATTACCCATTAACATCTTTTCAAATGTTTAAAATTCACATTAGTGCACTTTAAAGGCATTTACTAATCAATCTTGTAAAGTTTAAAACCTATTTACATTGCCCTAAAGCATATTTATATCTATTTTAATTACGAACTCGAGCAATTCAATTGGTAGCCTTAATCAAAAGGCCATAACAATCCTCAATCAGCTATAACTCCAATCGAAATTGCTAAATTAAGTTATCTTGACTGCTTGATTAAAGATTAAAGCCCTCCAATCGAGTAGCAATTTAAATTCGAAGGCATTTTTAAGATGACACTAATGAGACATGCAATGGAGCTGCTCCATTCCCACCAGACTAAAATGACAGGGCAGGCAATAACAATTAAATTAAATGGAAACGTGTCCAAAAACAGCCGGGGTACGGGGTCTCTCAGTCTTGAAATTTTTAGGTTCGCAAATTAGCTGCATTTGTTGTTCTTGGCTTGGGCTTGGATTTGATTCGCCATTTGATTGCGCATACGCCCCGTGCCACATGCCAAAATGTGCCAGATTGTCCTCGTCTGAGTTGACAATTAGTCAATAATTTATTTCAATTTCATTTCGCATGCCACGCACACCCACACTGCCTAACTGCACTTTAATTACATTTACATTTGGACTTGAGATTGTCGCTTTTTGCCATAAAGCGAGATGGAAACGAACACACACTGCTGTGCTTCTGGGCAGACAAAAAGGACCAAGGGGTCGTCCTGGCAATTGTTGCAATGCAATTTAGGTAAGCGAATTTCCATGATTTAAATAACAGCATTATGTGTGGCAGATTGTGCATGTGGCTGAAAAACTGCAGACAATATGGGTTTGGTATTCCGTCTGGGCGTGTGTCCTCGTATAATTAAATTATGGCTGGACATAAGACGCATAATAGGTCATAAATCAAATTTACCTATCCCACGGGTCCAACCCGGCTATGACACTCCAGACGCCGCCACAGACACAGTTTTCTATAGGTGCACTGAAAACACTGATTGATTGATTTATTAAAACAAATATTAAAAAGGTTTAAACCACAACAAATTGTATTCTGGCAAAAGGAAATTTTTCATAAATTGTTTATTGTTTAAGGAAATATTACATATTACAATTTATATCGATTTTCTTTTCTATACTGTGTTATATATTTATAGTAAAATTCTGTCATAATATATTTTACATTAAAGTTAAGTTAAATATAGATTTATTGATAGGATTCGATAGTATATCTATGCTATTTTTATCCTATTTCAGGATCCGAATTGTCTCTTGTTTTTCTGTGTATTTCTGCAACATGGACCCTCTGTATCCTGGCCCCTTCCCCGCTATTTGATGGACATTATGACGACTCTGTCTCGGCAAACAATTAGACAATTGATGCATCTGCTGCGGCTGTTGTGTCCGTTTCTGTCTGTTTGCATTTGCATTTGATGTTGCTTTTGGGCCAGTATTTCTATTGCAACTTTGACTCCACGGAACCACAAAAGGGCCGTTCCGTGGATACTGTTCCGGATACGGTTCCTGCATTTAATGTGACTGCTGTCAGGGGCAGTTGCCATTTGAACGAAATGCAATTGAAACATTTCGCCTGCAGAAAATGCAAATTTGCATCCTTGTTTTCGGCCAACTGTTTTCCATGTTTCGTTCTCGAGTGTGAACGTTAGCAGAGTGTTGATAGCCTTCAGATTTATTAATAAAAAAAAACTCCATTCAGATTCTGCATTTCAGTTTTTAATAGGTCAGTATATTTATACGTTTTTGAAGAGTATGATATATGGTTGTGTGGTCGACTTAATGCCAATATTTTGCTGTTTTTTCAAGTATTGATTTACAGTTAGGCAGTGTGTGTGGGGTTTGTATTATAGTTAATTTTATCTATTGTTAAGAACGTGTTTTGATGATACCCAGCACCTTTTAAACAAAATAGAGAAAGTGTGCTCTCATTTAATTTACAAACCTTACAACTCGACATCTTTAAGTAAACCGAAAACGTTAAAATTTTGTTTTTTATATTTAAATCCCCTAAAGATGATGCCAGATCCAAAATACCAGACCAACTCGGACAGAAGTAGAAGAAAAGAAGGCAGACTTGCCATCGCGATATGTCATAGAAGCAGACAAAGAAAAACTCCCCACAGCTCGGCTTTTTTTCTTTTTTCCACCCTACTTATACGCATCCTGGGGGTTGATTAAAATTTAATTTTTAATTTAAAGACTGTTTGTATTCTATTTGCTTGGCGATGCGAAACAACCAAGTGCAAATAACGCATCTTGAAGGTCGTCGTTGGCTGTTGATTTATCATTACTTTATGCAAATCGACCGCTTACCTTTGAGCTTTATCGGATCGAAGACTGAGGTGGGGTTTTCTATCCCTCGTTTTGTCCATTTTCCGAGGGGTTTGCAGGGAATTTGCCACACCGACCCGCCTTTTCCCGCCACGTGCAATGTCAATGGCAAGCGATTAACATTCAATTAGCTTTTGGCTTCATCAATGATTTTATCGCAGCCATTTCAGCAGCAGGACGAGGAGGTCCTGTTGCTGCGGCTGCTCGGTGTGTAAATTGTGGCAAATTATCATTAGCCAGCTCCAGTGTGTGTGTGTGTGTGCTGGAGCTCCTGTTTGTGTTTGCGTTTGTGTGTCCTAACAAGGACTCCGGCAACGACATCTTCAAAAGGTTTTTATGACATCAGCAGCTGTCGTTGACAGATTATTGTGGCGATTATTTTAGCAGAGACGCAGGACACCCAGGGCAGATACCAGATACAAGATACGGGACGGCGAACAAACAAACAGGCCACGAAGGTCCTGCAGGATGCGGGGACGGTGTCCCTGCTTTGTGCCGTCAACTGGAAATTGTCCACACTGTTGTTGGCATTGCTGTTGGCCGCTTTGTTGTCCTCATCGCTCCTGTTTCACATATTCTAGGGGCTCCAAGGACGTCCAGCTTGTCCGAGCCACTTCAGCATCTTGCGGCATAGCACTTGTAAATAACTATCTAAGGTTGGAAGAGTTCTCTCTTATTTATAAACCATGTAATGGGCTATGATACGTCAATTTAGCTTTACATTCACATCGGGTACTCTCTACTGCTGAAGCAACCAAAACAGGGCTCTGCTAATATGTAGGTTTCATATTTGCAATACCAAATATAATAATTATTATTTAATGCAAGCTAGAATACGTTTACAATTTATTGACAAATTGACATCTTTTACACATTTTTCGTAATGGCTGCAATGGAAACATTTATAATTCTGCTTGTATGATCAGTAGAAATCCTCCCACTTTGGCGGCGAAATGCACTTTGCTGGTCGCCATACCCATTGTCGTAGTGAATTAGATGTTAAAGTTCCTTTCCTGTTTGATTTTAGCGATCCTTGATCCACTCCAGAGGTCGTGAATATCACAGAAATGGTGTTTGGCATTTTAAACCTGCTCACACCGGATACCCCAACTGTCCTGCTCTTTATGTCCCTGTCAGTTAGCTTCCTTTGTGGGATTGCACTGGTTTCTGGATTTTGTGGAGCGTTTTACAAAAAATTATTTTACATACAAATGGTGCGTCCCCCGATTGAGGTATGTACATCCGGAGGAATTACTAAAATTTGATACTTTCAGTATAGGTGCTCTGCTTTGTGATAGCTGTTATCTATATATATGATAAAAATCCCTAAAAATGTGTTTTTTTTAATGACTAATTAATATATAATTAAATATGTATATTTTCAATGTATTTCTCTTTCTATACTAGATCTTGAAGAATCAATAATAAGAGTACTCTAGGCTTACTAATAGGGATACTTCAGATACCACAGATACCAATCCCACATATATATTTAATATATATATGGTTAGTTGTGCAAATACTAATAAACGCTTTTTTTTTATAATATTATTCTAGTTTCAATATGGATTATAGCTTAGCTTATATAGCTTCTTAGCTATATATATGCAGCTGATATATATGTAGTATTCTTTTGGAGGCAAAACTAGTGAAATACTTTATACAAATGTATAACAAAAATGTAATCTTAGTATATTTCCGTCCCCTTGCCGCACTTTAATCTTAAAGTTTTCTTCCATTAATACAGAGGCTATAGAGTGCCGATGAAGTTGTTGATATCGGCAGGCGTGGCAATTTGCGGGTTGCGTGGGTAATCAAATTACATGCGGAATTATGGACACCCGCAGGACGATAATGGCAGCCAATAAAGATGACAATGACAAGATAAGCGCGCAGGACCCATGACCCTTGTGGCGGGGTGGAAAGTCGTCATCTGGTTGCCCCTCTTTTGCGCAGCTTTAAATGAAATTTAACGATGCCCACAAATAATGATGCTTTGCATTTTAAAACACTTTTGCCAGCCAGCCGGTCAGAAGTCAGAAGTCTGAAAAGTGAGCAGGACATTTTCGATTGGGGTCCCGGAGTCCGATGCTCATTACACGCACTCCACTCGACACTTTTATTGGCAAAGGGAAGAGCGGAATGGATGGAAATGCGGGTCATTTTATGGCCAGTAACATCCGATGCCGATAAGGGCATTAAATTTGCTCCGCAATAAAGTCGCTGGCCAACATCACTCAGCGTTTGGCCAATTACGCAAATAAAACCATACGCCCTCCTCCAGGAGAAACGTGAACGTGTCAAAGTGCTGGAAAATGCAGCGGTTCTTCATGGATGTGGAGAGTGGCTCATTAGAGGTGTGTTCGCTGCCCCGAAGGTCCTGCCAGCAAATTGTGTGGAAAAACGCACGCTAAACTGGCACTCAAATGCTCTCTCACACTTTCCCTTTAACCCACTGGCAAAAAACAAAGAATTCTCTAAAAAAAAATAGGGATTTCATTTCTTTATTTCTCCTGATTCCACAACTGGCATAATTAAAGGCCAGCCCTCATCTGCTCGAGGCGCTTCTCATCGGATTCTGGACAGGAATTTCGACTGTCGCCAAGCGCGGTTTAGGGCCTTAACAGCATGACGCCGTCCTCGTTGTCCTTGTCGTCCGGCGCATGTCCTGCGGCTGATTAAAATCTATTAGAGTCAAAGAGATGTAAGACACTGAGCTCTCTCGACAAACGGGGGGATGGACACTTTGGCCAATGACTTGGCATGTAAATGTCGACGGCAACGACGGCGCAATTGAAATGCATGCGGCGGAAACTTCTAACTTGTCAGAGAAGTGTATCTCCCATAGGGTATGGCGGATGAAATATGAATTTTGAACTTTGAGTAATATGGATAACCCCTGTTAAATTAAGCTGAAAAAGCCAAGAAGAAAATAATGATTCAATGAAATAAGCCGGCGTGAAAAATAGTAATTAGTATTTAATTATTTACAAAAGAGTGCATACAAAGAGGAGACATTATAACTCATTCAAATATTAAATTTAAAAATTTTCTGAAGTCTCTTATATTTTATATTTAGAGTATTTGGACACAACCATCCTTCAAGGATACTTTTCCCTTGTTGGTGTTGTCAAAAGTCGCACACAAAAACTTTGCAGCGCAAAAGTTTCCAACGGAAATTGTGCAGCTGTTTTGTGTGCGATGCGATCCTGTGTGTCGGCTCTTAAATATCCTGCCGAGCCGAGCTTGTAAAAGCAAATTTGTTGAAATATTCATTTAATGGCTGGCACGCCACGCCCACTACATGTGCAGAGCGACGCTTTCAATATGATTTTTCATGATTAAAGCGCGTGCCGGCTACGTTTTTATCGGCCGAAAGACATTGGCCCAACGACGCCGTAGAGTTCGATAGGAATTTTCTTATAAATTGTCGCCCCCCCACGAACAAGTGTGTCCGCTCCGACAATTGGGGGTAAAAAATACCCCGCATGCCGGCATAATAAAGTGATTTTAAAGGGCACTTTCCCGCCCTACTCGCTCTCGCCTCGATGGAATGCGTAAAATTTCCATTTGTGCCAGGCACTCAACTTTATTGAACTTGAAGTGGAGAGACTGCGATAATGTTTGGCTGATAGAGAACCGAACATGGACGGCTGCGGGAACCCCATATGTGTTGCTCCAAGATGTCCTGGCTTTACAATTCATTAAAATTTCATATAAAGGGAATGAACAATGGCCAGCGTACGTAATCCATTTAGCAGCTGCAACGCGCACTTGCCACAAATATGAGTTTATATATATTATTTATTTATTCTTTATCGAAGAAAAGTTCTATTGAACATTTATATGATTCTGCAGCATTACAAAGGGCATTTATTTATAATTCCTTGTTCTTTATAAAATGAAAAAATGATGCTGTAAATAATTCATTACATACTTATAGACCTTGAAAGTTATTTTATAAAATCTCTAAATTTTAAATATGGAAATAAATAATTGATGGAAAATTCACTTTCTTTCGGTGCACTGTTATTAACTGCTGGCTACAAATGCACCACAATAACGGTATTAAATGCACTGCGAAAGCGTCAAGTCATAAACTGCTCATCAGTCTTGAACGGGCGCTCCCGCCCCCCTTCCGCTGTAACGGTAATTATGCGCAACGCGCGACGCCGCTGGAAAAGTTGTGCTATCACAACTCATTGTCTCGGCGGGAAGTGCAGGAAGTGGCAACGGCAAAGAGCCGGCGGCAAAACATGCCACCAAAGGGGGCAACACCAAAAGGGGGGCTGTTGTGCTGTGTTGTCTGCTGTGCCTTTGCCTTTTGACGCTGATAATGCAATTTCCGCCAAGCTCCCCTTTTATCGCCGCCCTTGCCAGCGTAATTTACCGCCCTGCAATGTTTCATTTTAGCTGCGCCCTTTTGGCCAACTAACGCCTTTAAGGCCAACTAAGGACGCGCCAGGACCCAGCCAGCGGAGACAATCAACGGGGGCCAGTTGTTGCTATTTATCTACATAAAGTTAATTGAAAGCATTCAAATGCCAGGACGACTGCGTTATGTGTCAACATCTTTTGATGCCGCATAATCCCACTCCGTCGAAGTGAGCCATTCCAGGCATCTATCCCTCAACAAAAACTATAATGCATTTGGCCTTCTCGACAGGGAGGTACCTCGAAAAAGGACAAAAATCTGTTAAAACATAGTATATATAGTAGATGTTTTAAACCCCAATATATGGACATAAAATAAGGTAAAATGGAATCCTTTTTTGCAGTTAGGAATTACAGATTTATTTAAAGGTTTTAATTGCCTAAAACAAAGTCAAAAACATTAATTAATTTAAGGCAATGAGTGACTTTAGGAAACATAGCTCAAAAAAACTCTCTAGGTTACTTAAATTTACCAATAATTTAAGGAAAAACGTGGTAGGGAATAGGCTATATATATATATAAATAAATGAATAACAAAATAATAAAGTATCTATCTGGAAAGGAAATACTTTGGTGAACTTACTGCCTATTGGTTCTATACTTGGTTCCACATTTATGTATTACAATCATATCTTTAAGGTATCAAGAATCTATCAGGAATTTGGAAAATCCGATATACCCACGTTATCCTTGAATCCCGAGTAAAACAACAATGGACAATGGAATGAAAGCATTGCGTTTTCTCTACGCTTTCCTCGCCATCGTCGTCTTTATTACAAATTGGTTTTGTGCACTCACCACCACTAGCTTCCTCTCTCGCACTCAAATTCGCATGTTTCGTTCGCAATTTGCACCACCGAAATGAATATGGAGCGAAGCGAAAAAGTCTGGACAAATGTGCAGAAAAAATAAATTGCAGCGCACGGAAAGGTGGTCTAACGGGGCGGATACGTGTCCAACTCGCCACGTTAACGAAATGAAATCGAAAGTTTGACTGCGGTCTACGGTGGGCACTGTCATTGTCATTGCCGCTGTCGTTGTCTATCGTTATATCACTCTATATCCCCCTCAGCCCAGTCCCTGATTCTGCGATTCTCCCAACTAACTGTCAGATTGAATGGTTTATGTGTGACACCTTTGACCAGTCACCGAGGTGTTTTTCCGGCTCTGTCCGGCTGCCAGACGATATAAATTAAAATTCAGAATACGAGCCAAAGGAACTTTAAGGCTCAAACAGAAAACGGCAAAGAACACTTGTTCCCACATGGGAAATGAAGGTCAGGATGGGGGTTATAGGAGGGTATTTTTTCCTATTTAAAATATTTTAAAATAAATTATAGGAATCAAGGAAATCCTTCACGTAATGGAAAAAAAAGGGCTAATATCTGGGAGTTCTAATTTCCGTTTGAACATTTGATTTGAAAGACCTTTAATTTCTCCTAAAGCCTTTCATTGATTCCATTTTTTGTTCAGTTAAAACAACCTTAAATGTCCCGACATTTCGGCTTTGCTTAACATAGTAAAGTTCGTAGCCTGATTTCCTGATTCTCTTATTTGCGCAGAAAAAGTCACGTGGCATTCATAATTCTTAAAATGACGCCATCAGAAATTATGTAGCAATGCTAAGTGCACCCAAACAGCTGTCCCTCGTTTTCCACCAAAAAAAAAGGAGTGAGGGGAAGGGATATACGTGACCAGCATTTGTGGACACTTAAGTATGCTAGGATTTTTATTCGGTGGATAAGGACCTCGCCAAACAATGGGGAATTGATTTCGGGTTTTGGCCAAGTGCAAGCTGATTATGGAATTAAAACATATTTCTGTGCGGGGAACTTAAAACTTTAAGTGGCAAAGGTTGTCGCTGCGTTCTTAGTACGTGACATTCTTTTCCTTTCCGAGTTTATCACGTGACAAGTTTTCCAGCTTGCCAGTTTTCCGCAGGCACACTCAGACACCCACACACTCGAATGGGTGAAATGCGTTTCATTTTCGTTGTGGGTGAGGAAAAAATAACTTTTCATGTGCGTGTGTATGTTTGGGAAAAAGGAAATGAATAAGCAAACGAAACTACAAAGAAGTTAACTACAAAAGCGGACTGCAAAAGTGAACTTGGGTTACAAAGGCGGAGGGATCGTAGCTTGGTCCGCAAGGGGAAAAAAAGCGGAGATAAATAACATTGAATGTGAAGACACAGGGAAAGAGGGGGAGAATAAACAATACGCCTTTTGAAATGCTAAACGTGCCGGCAGCGTTCTTCACACACTTCGCAAGGACGCCTCGCCTCGCAGGACCTCGTGCCAGTGTATTTTTATTAGCACAGCCACATCGGTTTATCTTGTTACTTGGCACCCGCTCCTGTGCCAGAAACATTTATCTTGTCGTATTTATTTTGTAGCACATTAATTTCGCTTCGTGTTTCATCGGAAATTGACTTATTTGCATTTGGTTTAATTTGTCCGAACATCAATACCAGCCCGAAAAAAAAACAAATAAAATGAGAAGGGGATGTTGTGGCCAAAAAAAACACAGCCACAGGTGTTGCAAGTGTCAAAATTGTGATTGATGGAAGGCACAAAAAAATTATGAGATTTATATTCTTAAAACTTGTTTGACACAAAAGAGGGATGATTTGATTTCTCACCAATCTGAAAAAAACAATCAGTTTGGTTCATAAATAAATAAGCAGGGAAGCTATATATTTAAGTCTTGATTAGCACTCTTCTTGATTTCATTAAGTATTCTAAACACATTAACATAACTTGGGCTCTACATTTCGATTATGTTTTCTATTCTATTTAAGCATTAATAAATGCATACATATCGATCTTAAAGATTAAACCAACACGATTGCGTAAAATTCAAATACTTACCCTCCAAATTTTTTATGTTAAAAAATTGCAATAATTCTGAAAACTTATTATCGGCCCAACTTTAATATTTTGTAGAAATTTATTGATTCACTTTCACCAACAAATTGGCATTATAAGTGAGAGCCGGATGTGTGTTTAGTGGGCAATAAAGGCGATTTAAATTAAGCCACTTAAATGAATAGATATTGCCGCTGCCGCAGTAAAGAATCGACGCCAACTAACGAATTCAAAAGCCAAATGAACTGATATTAGCCACACGGACGCAGTTCGCTTCACGGACCAGCGACGACAGACAAAATGCATTTTTCATAAGGCAGACAGTGTGGCAGGGGGACAGTTGGGGTGGAATTTTGGGAGGCTTAGAGGACACAGATGGAGTCACCTGTGGAGACGTCTATCGATGGCCAGAGGCTGCAGCACCGGCGCAACAATGGCAGGTGGAAAAGCGTAGAGGGGGAAAATGCGAAATGGGAAATGGCCGAGAGCGCAAAATGTCAACCGAAATTGCGATTGCGTTAAAACTCTATAAATACCAGAGTAACATGCAACAGCCACAGAGAGCTGGGCAAAAAGGACATGCCGATATGGCTGAAACACAATCTAATCCGGTTATTGCATTTTAAATGCGCTACAAGCTTTGCTGGCTCCGGGGCGTGGCCTGCCTCGATTCAGCATTAAATTATTTGCCAGGCAATTACGGCCGCCTGACATTGAAGTCCGCCTGCCCAGCTTGGTTATTAATTTCCTCGCTGCTCCAGTCCTCTCGGATCACATTCGCTGAGGAGTAATGCGCTTATCAGCCAGCCGGCACTCGGCACGCAGCTCTTTTCAAATTTTAATGTAATTTAACAGCATATTAAACAGCAGGAGTCTGCGGCTGCCAAACCACAATGCTCTCGTGTGTGCGAGGTAGGTCTGCGGAAGGAGTGCGAGTCCTGCAACAGTTGTTAGTCCTTCGTGCCACACCATTTTAGTGGGCCAAACTTGCAGATGAAGATAGCAGCTGCCTCTGGCTTGGCTTCCAAGGTAAATGCACAGGGAAAAATAATCAAAAACCGCCGTTCTTGTACAAGCTTTAGGTAATTTATGATCTATAACTTGAAATTTTAAGCTGTTTCTTACTAATATTAATCACGCAATAAGATATTTTTTTAAATTGAAATATATTTAATATTATTCCTCCAACTATACACTGAATAAGGACAAGTTCCTGCCCGAAGACGGACATTCATGAACTGGCAGAATGGCTAATCAATTGAGCGCACATTGAACACAAATCAAATTGCAAACTTGCCGCGTCCAATGATTTTTGCTGGAAAAACTTTTGCCGCCCTCCCCTCGCCCCGACTGCTGACTCTCCTTTAGCTCCATCCTGTTTGAGATCAACTTTTGCTCAATTTGATTTTTCAACAAAACGGGAAGAACTTTTTGCCTTTTTACCTGCCCTTTTGTGTGCGTCGTCTACTTTTGCTTGTCGTTAAACAAACTTATCCAATAAAACTTTTGTCAACATTGATTTAAGGCTAAAGAAGGTGCATATTATCGGAAAATGTAGGTGGAGGAGGGATTGGCAAATCGTTCGGCATTTTGTTTGCTTTTAGCATAAGTCAAAAATGTTAAGCGCCAAAGAGAGGAGATAATGTTAGAACGTAAATGAAGAGCTGCAGACAAAGTTGCCTATTTTTGGATAACTTGGTAAGGTTATAGATACAATCAAAAAACTTCAGTCAGAATACTATCAATACTATCAGTTCTACTATCAATTAATTAGACCTCCAAAAACAGGAAACCTCTGCAATTTTTCGGGGAAATTTCTTCCAAACATTATATTCTTAAATATAACCTGAAGCTGTTACCCACTTCCCTGGGATAAACACCTGGCAATCCAGGAGTAAACACCCATTCGGTCCACTCTCCCCGCCCTCGAAGTGCTTATAATGTGAGCTTAAGTCAGTTTTTGCCTTGCCTCGGACAAACAAACGGAAAGTGTTGGCCAGGCCGCCGCATAAGTACGAGAAGTACGGTGCAGGACGAAGTTTCCCACTGCCACGTGATATCCTTGCTGCTCTCGTGGAAATGCATTTACAGTTAGCTTCCCTGCTTATCCACTTCTACTTAAGACTTTAATAGTTGCAAAAGTTTCCTGCGAGCGGCGACTTAAGTAGCTCTGTTCGCATTTCTTCGAGGCGGTGCTTAAAATAACTGTAAAACTGCCAACATAAATCTGGCCACAACATCCTTTACGTTTGCCACACCATTCGGGCCAGGAGTCAATGCTGAAGTCTGGTGAGGATTTAAAGAGTAGCGGCCAGGATGCCAGGATGAATCTCAGCGAGATTAAAAAGTTCAGCAGACGGGCAACAAATTGACGCGTATCTTTTGCATATTGAATAAAAGTCAAACTGTGTTTGGCATATTAAGCGGGAATCGTCCGGGAAATCGAAAGCAATTCCCAATCCACCCGAAAATCCCACCCGGTCCGTTGCGAGGAGAAAAGTGATTTTTCTTGTTGGACTTACCGGCTTAGCGAGGCAGCAATTTCCAATGCAGAATCAGCAATTTAAGGCCAATAAGTTTGAAGTGGAGAGTTTTTGTGTCTTTACTCATAACGAATGCTATGAGAAACTTAAAGCCAACCTTGACTTGACTGAGTTCCTATTTAAACTTATTGTCTATTGGTCTAACTCTTAATTTTCTTACTTACCAGCTCGCTGTTCAGTATTTGTTCCACTTTGTCTGGCTTAATTCTATTGACATTTAATTACACGCATTATTATGGCAAAAGTCGGCAATTGAAAATATTTTAAATAAATATTTCGCCGCTTTGCGCTGTAATTCAAGCTTATGGAGCATCGAACAGGCCAAAACCGCAATATTTTGTCAAATTGTAAATGGCAAGGGTACCAACGAGGTGAGTTAAAAGAGTTTAAAGCTAAGAGCGCCTAAAACTATAAGTAGCTTAAAAATTATATTAATGTTGCTAAAAATTCAAGCCAACTCTATCTTAAAAATGTTAATCGAGTTTCCATGTACAATTTGGAGATCGAGATACTTTTTATTCAAACTTCAGCTATTTCACAAGCCTCGAGCAGTAAAAACATTCAAAAATAAATCAAAATCATTAGTATTATTCTTATATATATTTTTTTTAACTAGTTTTTACTGTCTCGAAAATATAGCATTGTCCTGACTATTCCATACAAACCAGAACAAAACCTTGGTAATTATAATGATCAGGATACGCGAAATGGTGTTTCAACTGCCTATGGCTCTCCTCCACGGAATCTTTTTTTCTTTTGGATGTACGGATTGCGCTGATTCGTATGTATATAGGGTAAGCGATGTAATATTGTAGATACCTCCAACTCTCAGTTATTTGTTATTTGTTATAGAACTCAAAATATGAAAATGGTGAAAAAATGGGCGCTGAAAGAGGATGATTCAGGACAGAAATAGAATAAACCAAAACGAATATGTAGTGTAATTATTATTTTGGGGTTACTGGATGGGTGGGTTACCTTTAATTTATAAAAAAAAAAAATTTAATTAAATTCTTAAAATTCTATTAGCTTCCCTGGCCATCGTGGAAGCCCCCAGGACAGGGCTATAAATTTTCCGAATATTCCATATAGAGACAGGCCAAATTTACAAGTGGTCAGTGGCAGTGACGCTAATGAGCCAAACGCAATGCAAATTGATAGCCCTTTTTTGTCAGCCACACTCCCCCCACCCTGGCCATCGAAATGTATGGTGGCTTAAGGGATTAGCATCATTACGCGCAGTTTATTTGCTTTTACACGGAAAAGGGCCACGGTGGAGAGGAGAGTTTCATGTAATTGCTTTTAATTTCCATGCATTTATAATTCAACATTCTCGCGGCCTTATGAAAAGCTCGTTTGGTTATGAGTGTCCTGGGTCCTTGAGTTCCCCGAGTTCCGAGTCCCGAGTCCTGTCTGCTTCAAAGTGGTAATGAGCGCGGGAGGCTGGCATAATTATGCAAATTTTTAATGAGTGTGAAAATTGTGTGTTCGCTCAACAAGTGTTCGCGTCTTGGTCCTTCGGAGGACCAGCACAGCCTGCCAGCCCTGAAATGGCGGCTAATTCCATTTGACCCAGAAGCCCCCAGAGTAATCCATTTACATGGCTTCGAATACCTCGTCGCTTCCTGAATGACGCCTCTCCCTACTCCAATTCACGACATAATCCTTCGGATGTGCCAGGGCTCTGGACGGAGTTGACTGTTGGCATTTTCGGTCTTTAGATTTATACAGATTTCGTCAAACAAAACATGAATTTGCACTTTTATACACACATGAGGAGAATGCCTGAAAGAGAGCGTGGCCAAAGCCGATTTAATGCCATTCATCTGAAGTGGTCCTTTAGCATTACGGTTAAACCCTTCGGACTATGCTCCATGACAGGAGCTGGCTTTAAAAGTATTTAAGCCATAAGAAAAGCAATTAACACATTAATTCGCATCATAAGGTAGCTTTATGAGTAGTGTACACATATTGTAAGATTTTAAAGATCACTCTTAATTCATTTTAATATTTGTTTCATTATAATATTCATAATTCTTTTCTTACAACTAAGCCCAAGTAAATCTCGATAATCGGAAACTAATAACACGTTTTAAATACCTAACCATGATTAAGATTAAAGAAATAATGAACAATAAAATGAAAATATATTGTTTCAGTGTTTTGTCTTTGTTATACTTAAAACTACTTACAATAAGTTAAATTTCGCCGATATATTCATCAATACGTCGACATATATGTTAACGTTTAAATATTACTTTATCGGCCTTTGCATAAAATATCCCTTGCATCTCTAATAGTATATGCAGGCCTCTTTATAAACTCGGTGTTTTTTTTTTTTTAAATAATATATTTAAGGCACATTGCAGGCAGTAATATGTCATATTTAAAACACCTCCACCCACATGCCAACAATGTAACCTTAAGCTTACCCTATCACACATATTCCTAGAATGCCCTACCTACATTGAACACAGAAAAAAATTCCTCCAAAAAACCTTAGAAGAAATAATAGATCCCATTAATATAATCACAACGATCCAATTCCTTAAATCCATAAACCTTTACAATAACATATAAGTTTAACACCTTACTGTACATACCTATAACAAATATACACATAAATATAAATATAGAATTGTTAGCAAACTTGTAAATACCTGTTTAAGTTATAAAATAACCATTATTGTCACAAATCTCATAATATATACTATATCTATCCATCATTGTTAAATTACATATTATACAATAGATTTTAAGCAGAAGGCGTTTGTAGCTATTGCTTAACACAAAGCAAAATTGCCCGCACTTTATAATTGCTGGTAATTTCTTTATAAATAAATAAAAAATAAATAATATGTCATATTTGATATACATTTTTTAAGCCAAATAATTCGTAATATATTTGAAAAATATTAATTGTCAATGTGTCTCATTTTATAAATAACAATTTTGAATGGAAATGTGCTCGCTTATGGTAATTGTCTTTTTCAATTAGTCCTTGTGAGCAAGGACCTCAACTCTTTGCTATCCTCACTGGTGTCCGGAAACAACTGCAGATTTTAAAGCCCTGCGGCAGCTTTGCTCCAAACAGATTGTAAACAAATAAATGCCGCTGGCAGAGCCACGAATACAGCTACAGATACAGTCGGTGGTCAGTGGCTGTGGACAGATTCCAATTCAGATGCAGATGCAGATACAGATACAGATTCAAGCCTGAAATGCCGGTGGCTCGTTGTCACTGCATCGCTGCAGCTTCCTGAGTTGCAGTTCCCGTTCAATATTTCATTTTACACGCATTTCACTCTACGTGTGCGGTGTGGGAAGTCTGCTGAAACCTTTTTCGCACTTAAGTGGTTAAATTGGCCGTGATAAATTGTTGCCGAGTCAAAGTTGTTGGCGCTGCGGGCCACCTCAAGTCACATGTGGTCCCGGTGAGCGGGAGTGGGCGGAAAGTGCGTGATAAGCCCACAAGGACGAAGGAGCGTGGAGATGGGGATGACACCCTCTCATCTGCTTATTCATTGAGTGCCTGCCGCTGACAGTAATCATAACGCAGTCATCAGCTCGCATTATTACAGACGCCTGACATATGACATCTGGGAGATGGCGAGGACTGGGGACCAAGGAAAAGGAATGTTGGGCTATTAATATGCGAGTGTGAATGGTGTTTTACACGGAGAGAAATGCGTTGGCAACCACGAAATTCGCTGACATTTCCCCTAACATTTAGATAAAGTTTACACGTTTATTACAATTATTTTTCTCTGTGCTCCAGTAGTTCGTCTCAATCCCAAGCTCATAATGGGTGATGCCTAATGGGTAACGGTTAATGGGGTGGTAGTTTGTGGGTGGTGGTTAGCAACTTGTGGTTAAGGGGTGGTTAACCGCTGGTTAATGGGCGAAGGGCGTGCCTGAGACTGATGGCAACCTTTTAGCTGCAGTACCCCAATTAAATGTCTAGCCAAGTGCCGTTCGTCCTGATTAGCGGTTGCTAGTGAGTGAGGAATGCTCCACCTTAAAGTTTTCCCAGCTAGTAAGCAAATTTTCGCGCTTATCACAGCACTCACATCGGACAATCTTGGTGTGCATATCACTTTTATGGGCAATTCATGCAAAATGCTTCCGGTTGCCAACGACAGCAGGAAAAACAACAATGCCGCCATCCACAAAGGCGACAAATACTCCGGCTTACGAGCCTTTGAAGGCACTCTACATTGAATTAATATATTTTAGTTAAGGATATGGGGACAAAGTTTTTAGAGCTTGCTTTCCTTGTCCATGTTCTCTGTCGCCAAATATTTTTGTACCTTTCAAATAGCTGCCTACTTCGATGTGGCTTAACTTCTACTTTTTTGGCCGCATTTCATTCCTTGCTGTCCCCAGTCCTTTTAGTTCTTACAACACATATCCTCTGCTTCTGTTGTCCTCGCATTCCTAGTATTTGTGGCTCGCTTCTTGCTCTAACTCGGCGGCTGACCGACTGCGTTTGGAATTTATGGGAAAACGTACAGTGCGTTTTAAATCGAATAAGACACATCAATTTTTGATTTATAAACCGGACTTTAATGTTTAGTTAACTCGAGGTTTAATAGGATTGAATCAAACATCGAGACTCTATTTTATACCAAATCACACAAAGTTCGTTTTGGAAGTAGACAAGTGCAGCAGGTTGTATAGATAGTCTGTTTCGCTTCCAACACAAAAGGTTTTTCGTCGCATCGTGTCTCAGAATTCTAAATTGGGAATTTCTAGTGCAATCACCACAAGAATATTTATATTTTGTTCCGAGTTAAATTCTATTAATTATTTAAAATGCAATCCATTAAAATGAACTTATAACGAAAGCCCTAAAAATCATTTTTCCAACGTTGAAACGTACTGTACCTGCATGTGTCTGTATCTAACTATCTGCCCTTTTTTTTGTGAACTTGTATCTGCAACCGAGGCAAACAATGGGAATGTAAATTGTTGCTATGTCTTTGTTTTAACTTTTTCGCAGGATGGCATATTCGGCAGGCCTGTAAAAGGATTCGTATCCTGATGCCGCCGTTTGTCGTACTCCAATTTTTTCCCTATGACGTTTTCCGTTTTTGCGTTGCTCTCTCGGACTTGTGGCTTTGTACTTCGCTTAGTTTTCATTGTCACCGGCGACGATGTCATCAAATTTTTTTGTTCATTTGCATACGCGAGTCGGCAAGTCTGGTGTTGGTTGGCGGCTCCTGGCTGGACATTGCACCCGACTCCGGCCAGAGAGTCCTTGGAGTTGCCCGTGACATTGACGTATGAATGCATGAATACCTCATAAATACACTCGCACTACAGTCGGCCGGATATGGCCAACTGGGGAGACAGCGAGTGCCCGGATCCGGGTTCAACGGCCCACAAAATCCTCAATAAAACTGCCTTCATTAGCCGCCATTAGCCGGCTTTGTCCGTTGCCTTAAAATGAAATTGTGCAGAAAAATAGCAGAGAGTGCACTAAAAAAAAGGACCTACATAAAATGAAGGGGAATTATCTAAGGCAAATTATTTATTTACCATTTAAATTGTATATCCAAAGAATAAATATTTTTATTATTATAAATGGTAAAACTCGTTTTGCAAGTAACATTATAAAATATTATAAAATTATAAAATAAATTCGTACAATCTAATTCTTCAGTATGGAATCATTTTAAATGTGTAGAAATATAAATGTGTCAGAAATTAGAATTGTTTAGCAGCCTAAATCAGCATTTCAAATTTATTCCAATTAATTTTCCGAGTGTAGAAGCAAAAAAACGAAACAAAATGAAGACAGAAGCTGGACACATGGCCGTTCTGCTTGGCTTGAATGCGTATTGTGTGTCATTAAAGTTTCATCAACGCCGCAAAATGAGAGTGGAACACAACAAACTCGGGGCACAACAGCTCACCTCCTCAGCCCCTTTTGGCTGCCCAACTTTCCAACTCCCTGAAGGCAAGAATATACAAATTTGAAGGCGGAGGACAAGGGGGTCCTGCTGATATTGTCATTACTTGCTTCGGGGATACTTCTGTGGCGTAACCAAGGCAAATGTACTTTTGACAGTCCAACTGCTGAAAGGGTTGACCAACCCTCAATGGTTGTGGAGGTGAGAGGATGAGATTGAAGTGGTGACCCCGGCAACCGCAGCTCTGGTAAAAGACAAAAGATTTGTTTGCTTGTTGGGACAACAGCTGCTCCGTGGATCCGAAGTCCGGGCTCCGGATAATGCCCGCTGGCCGAATCCTCCCCACTCAATTGCCCCAAATTGGTTTGCTTAATAGTTTCGAATCCCGTCCCCGGTTCAAGCAGCCATAAATGTTACGTGAGTCTTTAAATATTTATCAGCCAAGTATCTTGTATCTGACTTCGTGTATCTCACAGATGGCGCACACACACACATTCTGCTGGCTCCCATCCCGCCTCCACTGGGTATTGGCAATTTTTGTCTTGGCCAATCAAGTTGCCTCGTTAGAGTGGCTTCCAAGTACACACTTTTATCTATAAATGTTAGGGCCTTGCATAAATTTAAAATGAACTAAGGAACTGATAAGACAATAATAACACATGTAGCATTAATATTTCATTATTATTAACCGATTTTAATGAAAATACTGACTAAGCTGGAACATCTTCCATAATAAAGCATGATGTTTGCTGTTTCTGTTTAGCAACATGTTGCCAAGTTAATAAGCAACATTTTGTGGAACTCATTCGGCTGAGTCTGAATTTAACAAAATGTTTTTTCTTTTAAGAAAATCGTATTCATAGCTAAAGACCTTTGATTACAAATCATTATATTTAAATTTAAGTACCACCATTCCATTCATAGTATACCATTATTTTTGTAACTCAAACAATACCATTTAAATTGTAGATAAGTTATCTAGAAATTTCTTATTCTCTTATCTAAAATTTCTTGATAATTCAATAAATTCATAAAAAGGCAACTGATATCAAGCAATCTGTCAATTAAAAGTAAAAAGTATACTATATAGCTCACTTATCTCAGCTTAGCCCCCGATTTGACTATCGCTTGGCTTATTTTGGGGCTTTGGCACCGATAAGGATCCGTGAAATGTAAGGCCCCCAAGAGATTAGCATTGCCCCCTCGACCGGCCATTAAACAGTCTTTAGTTGGCGGCTTTTCGGCTCAGTTGGAACCATGATCTTGACCACTACGTTCGTGTGCTTCTGCCTGGCCTCGGCCTTCAACTATTTCAGGACCCGTCGTCAGAGGTCGCGGATCAGGAACCTCAAAGGACCCTTCACATGGCCCCTCGTGGGTGCTATGCACAAGCTGCTCTTTCTCAAACCAAAAAGTTGGTCACTACAAGAATTTAGTTGAAGAAGAATACAATTTCTGACTATCTCCGATAGATTTCTTCCAGCGCAGCACGGAATATCTCACAAAATATGGATCTCTAAGCCGCTGCTGGGTCTTCCACCGACTTTTCATTCCCCTCGCAGATCTGGAGCTCGCCAGACAACTCCTGGAGAGCGAACAGCACCTGGAGACGGGCTATGAGCTAATGCGGAGCTGGCTCGGTGGAGGCATTCTCATGTGTCAGCAGGATAAGTGGCAGCAAAGACATGGCCTAGTCAGCGGACTCTTTCGGAAGGAAAACATGGATCAGTTGAAGGAACTATGTCGCCAACAGGCTGAGCAACTGCAGCAGAAGTTGGTGGAACGGGCGGATGAAAGTGTATTCAATGCCTGGGAGATTGTCTCTCCCTCGGTCTTGGATCTCATTGTGCGAACGACCTGCGGAGTGAGTCCCAGTGAGGAATACGCCAAGAATTTTATAAAGTAAGTTTAAAAAAAGTTATATCTACATGAATCTTCTGAAAGGAAATGTTGAACAGAAATATCACCACAGTATCAAAGCGAACGTTTTTTAAAAGGATTATTAATAATTTTGATTATGTGTTTTATATATTTTTTATTTAGATTAACGGAACTCTACAGAAAACGCTTCTTAAGCCTACAGTCTGCAAACCGATTCAACTATTGGCTAAGCTCACCGTTTATGAGAAGACGTCAGAATAAACTTATTAAAAGTCTGAACGAGGAGCACAAGGACTTAATCAGCAGATATCGCCAAGAGCAGCAGATAAAGGTGAAGATCAGCGAAGGGTTGGTGGTGGATCACTCGAAACCCCTACCGCCGAAGTGGCATGAGTCCCTGCTGCAGATTCTCCTTGAAAGTCGCGATCAGGAACTGTCAGATGAAGAAATTTATGCAGAGCTGAATACCTCAAATTATTTAGGCTTCCTGCTGTGCAGTTCAGCCCTTTGCTTTGCTCTCGTCTCTATTGCCAGGAATCCTTCGGTGCAGCAAAGATGTTTGGAGGAGCTCAGACAGGCTCAGATTAAGGAACAGAATTTGAAACTGGAAAAGCTCCCATATCTGGAGGCAGTAATCCAGGAAACACTGCGCCTCTATCCGCCGCAGGTGATTGTTGGACGGCAATTAAAAAATGACTTTCCCTACGGTGCGTTTGTGTGATAGCTTAGTTTTCTTTTAAATAATATTTTTATTTATGTTTCTGTAAACAGCACACAGTATTGTGGGCGATGCAGAACTACCCTATGGCTCCGAAATCTACATTAATCTGTACGAACTGCAACGCAATGAGAGTCGTTATGCTAAAGCGAACCACTTTCAAGGTGATCGCTTTCTGGACTCTCCCCCGGAACTTCTTAGCTACAGCCTAGGTCCTCGTACCTGTCCAGCCAGGAAGTTCAGTATAAGCCTATTGAAAACCGTCCTGGCCCCCATTCTTACCAACTTTGAGCTGCTGCCTTATGGTGATGAGCTGCGCTTGGACTTGCGACTCGTTCTAGGCTCGTCCAATGGATTTCAGTTGGCTTTGAAACCGCGGTAAAAGTTGGAGATACTTCGTACTAGGACAGCAGGGTTAGGACCTTATCAAAAGGGCTTTTAATTTTATAATATTAGTATCTTAACTTAAAAAAGATAAGTAAAAGTATAATTTTTACAAGAAAAAAAGTGTTTTTTGTCTTTTTATTTCCATCATTTTTGGTTCTTACTTTAACATAATTCTAGTACATTCCTAATATATTGATATGATAGAAATTATATCCTTTATTACTTTAAAAACCCCTTTAAGCTTAAGTTTATGTATTGTTGCGCCTGCGCATTCCAAGCTTAAAGCCAGTCTGTGATCGCAGCACAATATTTACGACGCACTCAACCCGTTCTCCTCGCGGCAACAGCTCATACTCTCGCACGATCTTGGCCAGCAACATCTTCATCTCCAGCTGTGCAAATTTCTGGCCAATACAGTTCCTTGGTCCGGCGCTAAAGGGAATCATTTTAAAGGGCGCCACACGGTTGCCGTCTTCATGCCGCTCGGGAATAAAGTCGTCCGGATTGATGAAGGTACCTGGATGTCTCTGGATTCCGTAGATTCCGATTATGATCTCCGAGCCCGCTGGTAGTACTGAATCGCCGAATTTGGAGTGTGCTAGAAAAGAGTTTAAAGGTTGCAAGGAACTATAAATATAAACTATAAATAAAATATATATATAAACAATAAAATCTTTTGTTAGTTTGTTTGTAAGAAAAATAAATCGGATTTTTCAGACTAACTTTTAAAATATTTTTTTTTTATATTGTAATTCTTGTTAAATTTAATTTAAAATCTCCTATGATACCTACTGTACTTGAAGTCCTTTTCCAATTTGCGTCCCACGATCGGAACGGGTGGATACATCCTCAGGGACTCCTTGATGACGCACTCCATGTACTTCAGCTCGCCGAGATCCCGAATTGTGACTGGCCGGTTACGATCCGTGCCAAGCACCCTCAGAATCTCTTCTAGCATCTTCTCCTGCACCTCGGGATGCCGAGACAACTCGTGCAGGCAGAAGGACAAGGCACTTGTGGTAGTGTCGTGACCCTCGAACATAAAAGTGTCCACCTCCTCACGGATCTCATCATTGGTCAGCGGCTTGCCGTCCACGGTGGCCATAAGAAGGACATCCAGCAAAGCCATCCGTCGCTTGGAACCCACGTCGTCTTCCACCAAGTCAGAGCGGGACTGCCTTCGCAACTCCTCTAGCGCCTGTCGACGCTGCTCGATCACCTTGATGGTGAAGGCGTGCATGGTGCGAATGAGCTGAGTCTGGCGCCACTTCAGGAAGGGATGGGTCAGTGCGAAGAGCAGTTCCACCTGCAGGTACGCGGACATGAAGCGCCAGCTCAGCAAGGCAGTGCATCTGATAAATAAATCAATATATAAAATTAATTACAAATAATAGTCTAAATTATATAAGATTAAGACTTAGATAGAACACTTGATTTCATAATGTATAATATTTATATATTTAAATTCTATCAGTTATGTGTTTAAAAATATAGCACAAAAGTCGACTAAGAATTTCCTTCTTTAAGAACTTAAAATGAATGGTGGCTAATCTTTCGTAAGTAATCAATTATTTCCGGAATATGTGATCAATGCGAATCGAATGTATATAAAATACTATATAAATTTAAAGATTTAACACAGTAAAGATAACACAAAAATATTTCAAATTTCAATTAAACATACGAATTATAAAAAAAAGGTTAAATTTAATTTCTCCCTGAACATAACTTACTCATTCACCGCCTCCGCATAGGGAGTCCTCTCATTGGCCTGTGCATGTATCTTGGTGCCCATGGCTGTTTCAGCGATAATGTCCAGCGCCGCGGAGCAGACGTGCCTGTAGACATCGAAGGTCTCGCCGTTGGCCCTCGGCGCCAGGTGCTCGACGCATATGTTTGACTGCTGGTCGAAAACCTCCACGAACTGCTCCAGGATCGAGAAATGGAAGGTAGGCGTAATGATCTTGCGACGCTGGTGCCACGTCCTGCCGTCGCTGAGCAACAGACCGTTACCCAGCCATTGCCCGAGGACGCGGTAAACTGGATGTTTCACCAGGTGCTCCTGGCTGCTCAGGATCTGCTCGTTTAGCTCCGAGTCACTGCTCATTATCAGCAGTCGATTGAAGATCCATACCCGCTGCAGGGGTCCGTATTGGGCCACATACTTTCGGCTCAGTTTCAAAAAGGCTAATCGTGATTAAGAGAGATATTATCAATAAATAGATAATCCAGTAAGGTGGAAAATTGTAGTCAATAAATATAAGCTACTGTGTATTTTTAATTTGATGTCTGCATTTTTATCTATACTTAATTTTTATATCCTATATCCAATATCCCTGAATGTTAATCTAAAATGTAACATGTAAGACTTACTTGATAAGCAACCCTTTATTAACTTTTTAATCCTATTAAATAAATATATTTGATTAATACAGTTCAGAATAAATATAAATAATATAAATATTGTTTTTTTACATATTGTATTTATCAAAAACATTTGTATTATTTATTTTCTCTATGCAAGAATTCGCATTGATAAGTACCCTAAACGGTGGCATTTCCAGTCGTCATTCATTAATGGCTCTGCGATTGTACAAGAGTTTCCTTAATCTTTATTGAATGTTTGTCCAAAATAAGATCGCAAGTATTATTAGCTTAAGATTAATTATTTTAAAGTTATCAAGGAAGTTGTTTACTGTTTTTGCTGCGATTAAGGCTAATCTAACGTATTTTGGACCCCATGGGTTTTGGATAATGTTCAAACAGAACATTTCACCTATAGAAATCCTGTTTGCCTAACCAACAATAATCTACAATATTAGTCACAAAAAATAAACAATGCAATAACAAAATACTAGCAACGCTGGAATGTATGAAAACTCCCATGAATGAAACTAGTTTCATTCCACGCAAAGAGAAAAATAAAGAGTAATCGCCATATTTAATTTATATATTTTTTCATTTCAGAGAGTTTGTAAGAGAAAATGCAATAAAATCTCGCTTATCAGTAGCGAAACACAGCAGCAGTCCACAGCTGCTTTGAGAGTTGACTCAGCGGAGTGCAAAGTATAGTATTAAACAGTTATACATTAATTTTATGCAAACTGAAAACACAAGCTCTGTGAATGTATCAAATATAGCAACTAATCGGTTGCTTTTATTAATTGTGACACTCAGTGAATCTTGACTGTACTTAAAATGGGAACTATTGGGACTGCAGCTGTCTTTATTCTTTGATTACATGGCTTATTTTAGATTATCGCAGTCTTACAAAAGTCGCAATTAAATTTATATGACTGCCGATCTAGTCGCTATTCGAACTCAATTCTTTTTTGATAAGGCTTGGACAATTATTCTTTTTTCGCTCTGATCGTCAACCTAAATGATTTCACTAAATAGGAATAATTGCATAGAATTTATCTTTAAAACGTGATTTCACTAAATAGCAATAATTGTAGAGTATTTATCCTTAAAACGTTTTAAATGGTGTGTCCAATAATTATTTTGTAAATAGTCATGCATAGTTAATGGTCAGCCGATTTAAAAATTAATGTTTTATTACTTAATTGAAGAAACAAAACCAAAAACAAGATAAAATTTAAAAAAAATACAAATTAACATTAACAATAACAATAATAACACATATACTGCTATTATGTGTTGATTTATAAATGTTGATAAATAAATTAATTCAAGATGTCAACTATATTTATGATATTTTAAGCTCAAATAAAATTCTGATCATGTAGTAATTAATATACACACAAATATTTTGAAATCCCATCCAACTATTAACTAAAATGAAACAAAAATATTTATTACATTATATTACTTACTCTTTGGGCTCAATTGGACGATGAGATGCAGGGCGCCGATGAGGGGTGGACACACAGGTCCTGGCAGGTTGGCAACCTTCCGGCGGCGCTCCGCCTGGCTGAGATGGAGCAGCCAGCCCGCGGAGAGCAGCAGCACGACCAGCAGGAACAGCAGCATTTCGCACTCTGAATCTGAATCGCCGGACAAACCGGCCAAGCCGAGCGACTCAAGCGATCGTGTGTATCTAATCGAAGTGCGATTCGGACTCGGACTCAAATGTAACTCGGAGTGCATGTGGCGATAATTGCGCTAATCTGGTAGTTTAAGCAGTCTGTTAGCTTAAATACTCTTCTACTCGCCTTTTGCTAATTATTCCCAGCCCAAAGCGGGAGCCTCCGGGCCCATTGACACTGGCCCTCGGGTCGTGGACTTTTTTTTAAAGTAATTTCCGCCAGAGACATTCGTGCGGAAATTAAAACATTTGACTCAACCCCCCCGACCTTGCGCTGAATGGATGGCTAGATGGACGGCTAGATGGCTGGACCTGTGACTCAGTCAGTCAGTCAGCTGCCTTCGAAAAACTAATTAACACCGGCTTCCTGGGCTGAGCAACTTTGACTTTGTAATGGCATTTTATTATTTTAAATATACGCAGTATCCCCTGGAGAATACATACAACATATATAGTATGTTCGTACGTCTACTGATGCCGGCGAAAAGTGTTTTTAATTGTAGACCGAATGTGGATTTTCAATTTTCACAATGACTGTTATAAATAAAATGCTCGGATACGCCGCATCTCGTGCGATTCTCGGTTCGCCGTCTGCTGCTGATCCGATGTGCTGAAAGATTTTCCACATTAATTTTGCATATTAAAAATGCAATTTGTTGCGTTAATTGCAGCATGTGAAATGTATCGGACGGCGCGAGTGATATGCCGGTTCCCCCTTTGAGCCCCACCAAGAGCCCAGCCTCCTTGCACTGCAACGAAGCAGCCAAGTCATGTTGATATCGTGTGCAAGCCCGCGGACAACGAGGCGTATGCGTAACGCAGAGTGAGAGAGTGCCGGCGTATGAGTGAGTGATAAACGAATGGTAGATGGGGAGACTCTGCTGGATATTAAAAATATTTTAAAGACCTCAAGAGGTCTTTTGCGAGAGGGTAAATGCGAGAATAATCAAAAGTATTGTTTACGTTAAGTGTTGTATGAAACATAAGAAAGGTTCATTGATATTTAAATGGTATTCAACTTATGGACAGCAGTATTTTATAATTGGTAAGCCTCACCTAAATAAATATAAGCTTTAAGTTTATCTATATTTCGCTTTAACTCGCACTCAGTACAAATGGTAGAGTCTCAAACATTTGTTTAGAAATTTTATCCAAAAGTACCAGAAAACCCATAGGGTACAAGGATGATTAGATTAAATGCATGTGAAGGTAAATATATTTATTCTTGTTCAGCGTCACCAGCCAATTCGATTTAGCCATGGCCTTTCGCCACTAAGTCACAGTGTAGACAATCATTGTAGACTTTAGCTTTCTTACTATTATTTTATATTATTTCTTTTTTTTTTTTTGTATTATTATTATTTCTTTATTGTCGCCGGAATCGTTCAAAGCCATTAGAACATGACCGGGCGTTTTGAAGGAGGGGTGAGTATGGAACATATGGGCCTAAAAACGATTATTTACAATATTACAGTAATGTAGATGTGTTTAAATTGTTTCTAATTATTGCACAAAGCGGGAAGACAGATCGCTGGGGTGCATTCTCTTAAGTCTTCTAAAAGTTTGCGGGTCAGCCAGCCTACTAGCCAGTGGATTAGGGTGACTCCTTAGCCTGTCCAAGTAGCGTCTGCTGTGTTGATTGAGGAGGTCGCCCACAGGAACAAGGCGTAGATCATTTAGGATGGCCTGATTGGTCACGTACCAGGGAAGTCCGGATGCCCGTCGAGCAGCGCGTGCCTGCACTACCCTCAGTCTGTTTAGCTGGTGCTTGGACGCCGTGCCCCATACTTCGATCGCATACGTCCAGGTTGGCGTGAGAATTGCTTTGAGAAGCAATACTTTCGTTGATAACTGTAGCCTTTTGGAGCTCAGGAGCCAGTCGAGCTTTTGGAGCTTGC